>CAMOHE010045735.1:0-33397 GCA_946598075.1 Artocarpus hirsutus | reverse complement strand
AACTCTATATTTATGATATTTTCTCATTTATCTTTAGTTATGTGCACAAATTCATTTTAGAGAAATATCACTAAAGTTTGGACCTAGAATAAACATAGGGTTTATTCATTAAGTTATATGGCAGTTCTTGAGAGACAAAATATATTGTAATACATGGAAGATAATACTCGACATTTAGAGGACCTATCGCCATGATTCATGTGTTTTGTTTCTTATTGTAGCAGTTGATGTAATATATGGGCCAAGTGGGAGAATGTTATAATTCTAATTTTGGCCCGCATGTTGTTTTTGTTTTGGCCCACGTGTTATGTTTCTGTGAAACAAAAAAAAAAAAAAAAAATCAACTGCAAATATCTGCTTTTGTAACCAACCGTGTGATGGTCACGGGTTGCTATTTAAGAAGCATCTAGGGTCCCTGAGCACGCAATTTTAGAGACTACACCATCAAAGGAAAATTGAGAGTGCTCAGAATTTTTTTTTTCAAAAACAGCAAGAAATTCGGTCAGAAAACAGAGGAAGAAAAACAATGACAGGAGGTAATTTTGATCCATTTTGCTTTCGCTTTTATGAGTTCAAATTGTCCTATATATTGCAATTTGATTCTAACAATCTCCACTAATGGAACACCATTTAGTAAAACCTTCCCCTTGAGAGGGTCATAAAACCTCTCGATCAAATTTGCAATTGTTGTCTGCAATTAACAGAGGACACATCAATCTTCAATCAAACTCGAAATTCTATGGTTCACTAGGAGATGATATTGGAGCAACAGGCAACTCTAACAGGAATTATTCAGAAGTGAAGATGACGATGCTATTACTTTTCCGCCGCCACTGGGACCAACAAGAGCAACCTTTGAACCGGGGCTCAATTTCAATGTTATACCCTGCGCTTTACTAGATATGTGTTAGAAATTTGAGCCAAAAAGAAAAAAGAATGCAATAAAGGGATAACAACCTCAACACACAATTGTGAGATTCCAAAATACACATTGTATTCTCCTGCTTGGTGAGATACAAACCGGGTTAATTGTTATATACACTCTACATATGCTTCAATTTCCTTGTGGCTTAATTTAATCATACAGTATGTTGGAACTCTTGACATTAAACCGTAATTATACACGTCCAAGCAAATTATTACCTTGAGAACCATATGGCTCGGGCGAGAAGGATAAGCAAACCAGACATCATCTAATTCCACATCTCCATCTGGGTTTCTGCCATTAAAACCGCAAAAATTGCTAACAAGACCCTAAACTGAAATCTCAAATGATGGGCATGCTTAAAAGTTGCAAACTATGTTCTGCCTATCGTTTTTCTGCCCTCGTTATGTTTAAGGGATAAGAAATATGCTAGCTTGGTAGTGTAGATTTAGATTATTAGAGGATAAAATTTTGAGTAGCTTTGCAAAACAAGGAACATAGCATGTAATGAGAAGGAAGATATAGTGGGACTGACCCTGCAGTGCACTTATCTCCTGCTTGTGGCATGGTTGAGACACGATCGAGAAGCTGAAAAACTCGCCTACTTGCTCCTGCAGCTTTCATCGCAGTCGTGTACAACCCCGATAAAGAAGATACCGAGGATCCAACTGTTTGACATAGAGATTTACCGAGTTTAATTTGTTAGTATAGTATCTTCTCATTCTTTCAAAAGAACAAAACCAAGGTAGAAAGTGAAATCCAAAATTTTGTTGTTGTTGCTTCTTTTTTTTTTGTTTTTTTTTGTTTTTGTTTTCCTTTACAAATAAGTACACGTGGGAGTACCTGTAAGGCTATAAAGAATGAATGAGGTAAGAGCTCCCGCAGTCAAGGAGCCTGTAATCGTCAAGTATGCTCCATAAATGGTTAGAAAATAATTTTTTCTAACAATTTAATTAAATGTGTTATTTAATGTTATCTTAAAGTAAAGCTTAAATTAAAGTGATATAATTAAGATGAAGTTAAAAGGCTTTATTGGGTATTAAAATAATGTATGGGTTATTTTTATAAAATTATACGTGTAGATACTAATTTGTAATTTCTAGATTTTATGATGGGCGAAACTGAAAATACACTAAAATAACAAAAGTTATTTATTCTGGTTATGGTCCCCAATTCATACGTATTATTCATTCAGAAAATTACAGACATCCTGCTTCTCTGGAAATTCCATCTTCCTTGAAGTTTCAAAGGGATACGTATTGAATTGGAAGGCGATAACACATAACAATTCAAGATCATGAATCCAGGTACGCTTCCGTAATTTGGTATGATTCTTCTCAATAATTTGACGTGAACGATCACGTAGAAATTCTGATTTAATCCGATTCTAACATAAATAACTACTATGATAACAGATAACATGGATGCTGCATTTAGCCCTCCGAAAAATAGACCTACTACTCTCTGAGGCAGGAAAAAAAACGTAAATTTGAAGCTCCGATAGCACGTTAATTGTGCACAGGGAATCTTCAAAGTTCTAGACAGCGATTAATAAAAAAACTCACAGCTTGCCTAAGTCCAAGCTTCAGCCTCTCATCAACTTTTTCTGAGTAATTGGATATTGTGTGGCCTTCTTGAGCAAATGATCGAACAGTTCGGATAGCCCCAAAAGATTCCTAAACATTATTATCTTTTAGAAAACATAAAGCATTGGAATCCTCATGCAATCAAGGTGGCATAACTTTTGACTCAATTAGATCATAAAAAATTAGAGTTGGAGAGACTTAGGAAAAAGGGGCACTTCCCAAGCGCAAAAACAGCCTTTCTGATATTGCGAAAGCATGATTCAGGGTAATCAAGACCCAAACTTATGAAGAAACCCACAAAACTACAAATCCAAATGTTGCCTATAAACCTCAGCAATTGAAGCAGCTACTGCAGCAGCAGCTTGGGTTGCATGTGAAAGTTCTCGGAGATAGCGTCCAAACTTCTTTACAGCAATCGAAATAACTGGTACGACCGCCAAAGCCAATACTAGGGGAACGGGGAAAAATAACTGCAACGAGAATGATTCTCCACAGCAACTTTACAAGAATTTGGCTCAAAATGAAAAAAACTTACATGTTAATTTCCAAGATGATGTGAACATAAAGCCAATACCAATAAAGGCAGTTGTAATATTTCTCAGTGCCTCAGAAAGATTGGTAGTTGCAGCATTTTTTATTATCTGTGTGTCTTCAGATAGCCTGCTTAGAAGCTCCCCAGACCGAGTAACATCATAGAAAGCTATTTCCTATTAAAAATTTTGGTATCAACCACACCAAATTCATACAGATCCTTATTAAACAATATAAATATATGGCAATAAAGTCATCGTCATCTGCTGCTAAATCAGGGTAGTGGATTAGGAATTCAAAATTTTAGGTTTAATGGTTCTTACCTGATGAATAAGGTGACTAAATAAGTCTTCCTTAAACGAGCAACGACTCTTTCACTAGCAGAAGAAAACAACCATGCTCGGAGTGCTGTGCACAATGAGCTTCAGATAAAAGACAAAGCAGTCAATACAGCAGACAAGCTTAAACAAGCTTAAAGATTAAACAAAAAGCATAAAAATAAAAGAGCTGCAGATGGTAGCATAAAGACAACAACTTCACTAAAAAACAATTTAATGGGGAGGAACAATGCATGCCAAAATCAAAGAAATAAAATGGAATAACAAGTCATACCCAACTACAACTATTAGAAGTATTTCCAATATGGTGTTTTTGACAGCCTCCATAGCTTCAGCTTGCTGTTCAGAAGTTCTTATTTCTCTTGATACAATATCAATTATCAATCCCCCATATTTCGGCTGCAAGAGAAGGAGTTCTGGTTCAATATATTGTACATTCTAATGTTCCTATTAATAATCATGAATATTACTACGATCCAGATAAGATCGTTTCATTAATTTAAAAAAAAAAAATACCAATCTTTAACAAGATAAAGTGCACAACTTTATTTATTGATTGTGAACCCATATTTTATACTAAGTCAAACATCAATTTTTTTTTTGCTAAATAAAAGGGCACAAAGGGATCACGTTGGTAAGTCTCTTCCCACGAGCACCTTCATTTTGTTTGACTCACAAGGGGTGAGAGAAAGTCTTTTAGGTCGAGCTCTATGGCACTCCAACCACATCCTTGGGTGCAACTGAATTTAGCTTTTTAAAATTGTATTCTGTTTTTTTTTTTTTTTTTTTTTTTAATTTTATTGCCCCTCCTAAAATGTTATAACTTTTTAGTTGCCCCACTTTATTTTTTCCTCTGACTAAGGATCAAAATTTCGTTAATATAAAACGACGATTCCAACATATTATTTTGTTAGCCGTGGATTTTGATCCCACAACAATAAAAAGGACTTTGCTACGTACAAACAACAAATATATATATACGTCAAACTTACATGTATGGGGACTTTTGTAATCCCTCAGTACACTGTTGAGGGAGCCGTCCCGTATGAAATGAAATCTGAAGCAATTATATAACGTGGCCTATTTTAAGTTGGAAAAGGAGATCGAAGAGCTATTGCGCTTTCGGGTTTGAAATCTTATGCAAGCAGCATGCTAAGTCAAGGGAAATAAAAATTGTTAGAACCAAGTCTTAAAAAATAGTGATTTTGATAAACGTCGTTGAACTCTTTGACCTTTTGATTTACATAGTTTAGGGTGTTTGAAAGAGTAATGGGAACCGTAAACAATATAAAACTTATAATGTATATCCCAATTACCCTTAATTTAAAACTCAAATGTTATAGCTTATAATAGACTAGGTGAACATTAATAATATAAATTTTCTAGTAACGATGAAGCCAGAAATTTTTATCAAAGGCTAATTATAACTACAACAAAAATTTAGGGAATTCTTCTGATGGAGAAGAGAAATTTACTTCATCGGTAAAGTAGGATGTTTTAACCGTCGGATTAGGATTTTAATAGTTTGATTGTAAATTCCATATTAAAAATTCGGAGCGTGCAATACATGATTGTTTCCAGTGTGGATTTTAATGTCTTGAAAATAACTTTTAAGAACTTCATTGTTATGGCAATTGGGGGTTGTCTTTCTCAATATACACTAGGAAAATATCCTTTATCAACATTCTATTGCATAGGCCATTTTTTTGCCTACAACAAAATAATGTCCTTTTGGCAATATTAATAACAACAACTATCACTAACATTCTTTTCAGGAGCTGATAAATTAATTGATACATATTAATTTTTTGAATGAACCTTTTTTTTTCCAGAATTACCAATAATTATAATTCCAAGAATTTATCAGTAAAACAAACAAAATAAATGTAAGTCTGAAGTTGGCATTTACCTTATTAAAATTATCTAGCTCTTGCAACTGTATTTTGTTGATAACATAAAATAAATTCAAGTAAAGGAGAAGAGGTTAAGTTAGGTTATATATTCTTTTTTTTTTTTTTAATTTTTATTTCCTTTCTTGTTAAGTTAAAATACTTTTGGCACCAGAGGCCATCAAATATATTGGGCGTTAAAATTTGTTATCTATTATGTGTATGTCCTATAAAGCATGGGCACAAGACAGATTCTTTCGTTTTAGGCCGGGGCTAATATCCAATTTGCTATATATATAACTACATATATACATATATAACTTAAAAAACCTGGGCTTTAGCCCACTTTGTTATTGTTTTCCGTCAGAAATTACACATTACGCTACACCATTTTGGAAACTTTATTTATTTATGTTATATTTAAAAAAATTGTGCCACATTACTATTCATAATACTTATTTAAATTGTGTCATACTTAAACATTTATAACATCTGTAAAATGTAAATTTCAAGATATGGCATTTATGACAATTCCTTGTTTTCCTGAATTTGTCTATTTTGGCCAAGAACGATAATCTACAATATTACCACTGGTAATCTATTAGATTCTGTTCCAGGGCGATCTCTGGTCACCGGTGCCCCAAAAAAAAAAAAAAAAAAAAAAAAAAAACTTTGATTACCAGCACGGCTCATCAGTAGTTTTTAGGTTAGTTTCCAAGTTAAAAAAAAAAAGAAAAAAAAATTCAAAATTTGACCCACGGCCCACAACTTAAGTCATCCAAGTCCATTTAAAACTTTTAAAATAAGTCAAAATATATTTTTTTTGGGTATTACAATCACAAATCTTCATTTTGGGTGTTACAATCTCAAATCTTTTATTTACTCTCACTGCCTTCTGCCTAGTTATTAACTAAACACCGAATGGCACTAAAATAACAATTCCTTTTTTTTTTAAATGTGTATGTCACGCCTCGGAATCTTAGAGATGATGTGACGGATTAATTAGGTTAATTAAGTCAAATTTTAATTAAAATCACAAATTAAAGAATTTAGTTAATTATGAAAAATATGATAAATCTAAAACTTTTTAAATGATTATTAAAATAATAAAACAGACAAGCGAAAAATAAAATAAAATAAAGAAAATATGTGTCAAGTCCCACTTGGCCTACAACTTGTGCTCACACATAGTATCGACAATTATTAAATCTACAACCACAGTCCAATGAGAAAAAGGAAATTAAAATAATATATGCCTTGATTAAATAATACAAATAGCCTACTAGGGGTTTTCTACTGCTCACGAGTCTGATCAATGGACTCTCCGTTGGGCCTAGGCTGGATTCTACCTAGAGAGGAAGGGTTTGAAACAAGTAAGAAAAAAAGTGAGCGAAAGGCTCAGTAGGACTAGGTTATGAAAATAAGTAATTTGAATATAAAATTTATCATTCAAGAAAAATATTTAGAAAATAAAATTAAATAAATAAATTCATTTAAATTATTCTTACCAAAATCAGTTCGTTCAAAAAGTATCTTATTATCTTTCTTGGGCAAACCATAATTATCACCACCATAGTGGTCCAGTTGGGTTTCAAGATCTGCCCCCAAGGTCGCACTTTATACGACCCAATCTCTGAGTATGATATCATGCCCATCTATGCATTTTTATAGTTATTAAAATCCCATTTATCAAGTGTATTCATTTACATTTATTATGCAGTTCATTATGAAAAATCACCTCATTCTACTGCTTATGAAAACAACCGATAAGAATTTTTTCTAACCGTTTGTTGAAAACATTTTGAAAGAAATAATTTTGAGGCCAAAAACCATTTGAAAACTTGGCTACCAAGGAAGGGGTAGAAGTACTACCTCAATACCCAGCACTGTAGTCCCGCTCCTCTATACGTTAGTTCTACGGAACCACAAACAACTTAAATATAAACTAAGTTTATCAATATCTAGCTTAGGGTATCCTACACTACTAAGCTATCTCATGGTGTCCTAGTGTGCCAATTATATTCGTAAATTTATACTATACAGTTAAGATCTCAATTTGGGTTTAAAAACATGAAAACATATGAAAAACAACAAATTTTTGTAAAGCCTGGTCAGCCTGCCAGTTTTCCTGGTCTGACTTGTTGAACTGCATAGTTTGACTTGCCAAACCCACTATGAGTCTGGCCTGTCGATGATATGAATCCAGCTTATCAAACTTATGAATCTGACCTGTCGAATTGGAAAAATATAGAAACTTCTATATTCGAGTTTCAGCCTCCCGAGCTCAAATCTTTATTTCCAACATGTTTTCTTAGTTCTTAGGCATTAAAAACATTCATACATGATAGAAAAACATAGTAGAACACCTTTAAACTAATTTAAACAAGATTAATATAGAAAATTCATAGAAAATTTCAATTAAATCTGAAAATGGGAAAATAGAGGAAAAAATAGAAAAACTTGATTCAAATCCGTTTTTCATCAAACTAAACCTAGAGTCTAGATGATTCAAGTCTTATTAACTTAGGTTAAAGGTTTCCTAAGTTCACATAACTTGGATGACAACATTTTGAAGAAATTCCAAACAAAATTTCAAAGTTTTAGAGAAATAAATCTAACCTTGAATTGGACGTTTTGAGGGGGATTTGGAACTTGAATCTTCGTCCCTTAGCTTCAATCAAGCAGAAGTGAGGCTTGGATTGGTGTTTTCAAAATATGAAGAGAAAGATAGAGGGAGAGAGAGCAGTATGAGAGAGAGAAACGAGGGAGAGTGAGAGAGAAAGAGTGGAGGAGAGATTAAATAGTGAGAAAGGAGAGTAAAACCAGAGAGGAAAATTGCGTACCATCCACGGTTTTGCAAAAAGAGACGTAGTTAACACTTGATAAATTGTTTTGTTTCAAAATTCAAAATAACATATACATAAAAAAATAATTAAAAGTGATTGAAAATAATTGTAAGTAAAATTAATTTGAAAATATTACAAAATAGTTAAATTAAGTTTTAATTATATTATGGCACACTAATACATTATTTTACACTCTAATAACACTTGATTAAATTCGGGGTGTTACAGTGTACCATCAAATTAATGCAAATAATTTGATCTTTTACAACTTGATTGAATGATTAATCCCCTTGCAAATCCTTAAAAAAAAAAAAAAAAAAAACCTCTAGGGAACACCACTTGATTTTTTTTATTTGGGTTTTTGAATTTCTTGAAGTTTTGATCAAGAAGAGTGCACAAGTTAAGCAGCAAATCTACACATTTTTAGGTAAATTAACAAATATTACTTTTAGAGATTTGGTATTCGCATGCATCAGGCATGTGAAAGACATATGTTTAATTCATACATAGAATATTTGGACTTCAAGATGGTACCCAATGTGTTACAACATTTGTCATTTGGCGTCTATGTCTCCTTTATCTCCAAGTATGCAAGTCTATCTTCTTTAAGACCTCCCAAATATAAGGATTGAATCAAGCTCGTGCTTTCTTATTAGATTAGTTGTAACGAACTTATTTATCGATCATGGTGATCTAGTCGATCGGATTTGAATCGAGACAAGTCTTTGAAAAAAAAAAGAAAAAATTACATATTATGTCATGCTTTTGTAAATTATATTTATTTATGTCACATTTAAAAAATATTGACTATACTACCACTCATTTTATATGTTTAGTATGTGGGTGGGGGAAAACTTTGCAATTTTTTCCAAGTACTTTTATAGTAGCTTGTGCTTGTGACGTAGGAATAATGTTTGTTCCATTTAACTTGTGAAGTAGATTAATTATATAAAAACCTAAAAACCTTTGCGAAGTAAAGAAAGTTACCCAGGAAAAATCTGTCTCTAATTTCAATTATCCAATGCTACCCAAAAAAATTTAAAAATGTTAATGATCTAATTGGTCCGCGTTCTACCTTTGACCATGGCACCTCCCTTTTCAAAGCAACATGCATAATAAGCTTGGCTTATGTCTAACAACCCAAACAAACCGATTAGTATTTAATTTTAATAATTATTTTTTTAAGAAAAGGACAGGACTTCTTTACTGATTAATGAAATTATTGTCCTTGGCTTCGGAATAAAGCAAAAAGGTGGAAAAAGAAAAAGTGGAAAAAGATAAAGAACTGTCGCTGGAAAATGAGAGATGCAGCCAAAATTAATTGGTATCTCATGGACCTCGTTAAAAAGCCAAGTGGAAAAAATTGTGTAATTCATACCCAAAAATAGAGCACCGTGAATCATGTGGACATGTGAAGCCAGAATCATTCTTTAACCACCCTCGAAGATAGATCAAGTTCATTATAAATGCAATTCTACATTATATATTACATCTTTAGAAGAAAGTGTTTCACTAAGAACAAAAAAGCTTTATCCAACCATATAAATAAGCAGTTTAAAAAATCAGTTTGAAACAAAAATTTGGTTCAAACTTATTTTGCTACAATATTTTTTTAATTATTATGCATGTAGTACAAACTCAAACAATTTTTAGTTCAAATTTATTTCCCAAGCTACCTATAAATCTTTGTTTTCTCTTCTTCCTTTTATTTTCTTATATAATTTATAATACTTTTTCACTTGATACAAGTAATTAACAATCAATTAACTTAACACTGTATATCCCAATTGATCACCTAATTACCACATTATATAGATACAAAGGAGCAAATAATATTAATAATTTAGCGATACCCTTGATATACAACATGCCTTTGTCTAAATGTTATGATCATCACGTCTAGTATGAAACATCTTAATTAATTATCTTAATCCACCAATTTAATTCGGAGTTATATATGGGTGGCTCACCAACTTCATGGATGAGTAAGAAAGAAGTTACATTGTCTCACGAGATCGCCTTTTTTTTTTTTTGGCTGGCTTTCTCAGCATTAATTTCTTTTTTGTCCTCTAAAATATAGACGATACATCAACTTTTTTCAGAGCAACATGCGTAAAAGAGAACAAAGTAGCACTGGCTAATGCGGCATATTTTGCAGAAAGATGAGACAACAACTATGATATGTTTAATTTGTTTTCGAATTATTTTGCTAATATTCCTTTTTCTATTCATCAGTAGAACAACTCGTTCCCTTTCACTATAATAATTATAACTTGTTTGCTCTATCATGAGTTACCAATAAAGTACTAGGAGGAGGGAAAAAAACCCAAAAGCTCCAGCTAGAGTATTAATTGAGCACTAATTTAGTTGGGAGCTTGCACAGTAGTGCTCTAAACTTTGGATTCTGTCACCAAGTCCAGTAAGAAAGAAGTATCGTGGCTTTTGTGCTGGCTTCTGGCCATTGGCTTCTTTTCTCCCTTAAAGATACAACGTCATTTTTTTATTTTTATTGTTTTAAAAAAGAAAACAAGAAAAGTAACATGCTTATAGGACAACAAAGGAGCACCGGGGGGGCCATATTTCGCAAAAGACGAATAACGTGATAAACCTAATCAATAAATTATTACGTGATGAGTTATGAATTGTTTATAATTTAACTTGGTCTTGTAATTCTAAGTGCGCTTTTCCTGATCAGCACTCTTTATTCCCTCTCATTACAAGTAGGCTTTATGTCACGTCTCATGTCACGCCTTAAAAAAGCTCTTGTTAAGAGGTAGACACTTAAATACTAATCCTAATAAACGCAAACAGCGGAGGAGCGGCGGTTTTTGTGAAGAGCAACGTCACGTATGGATGCATTAGTTAGAGCATGAAGTGGCCACCGATAATATTTTCCAAGACACGAAATTAAAAATGTGACTGTTGCACCTCTCTCAGTTAACATGCATAATAAAGTTTCTCTTATACTTAATGAAACTCAAATAAACAGTTTAATTAGTATTTAATAATTAATAATTAATAATTAATTTGATTTTTCCTTTTTTTAAAGAAAGGATAAAACTTCTCCACCCATTGATGAAATCATTGTCCTTTCGCTTTAAAATAATAAAGCAAAAGCAAAAAGGTCGAAAAGGAAAAGAGGGAAAGATAAAGAAGAGTTGGAAAATGAAAGATGCGTCGCACTAATGCGATAAAAACCAATTGTTTTCTCCTTGACCACGTCAAAACAGAGAAGTGGGGAAAGGAGAAGGTATTAATAGTAAAAGGCATAGCAGCGTGAATCAAGTGCAACCGTCCAGCCAGGTTACCATTTTAACCCCCTAAGCTAAACATATATGATTAAGAGTTGAGATAGATCAATATATAATTGCAACTCCAAATTATACATCATATTTGGAAGGAAGTACTTAATTTTAAATATATACACTTATAAAGGTACATCAATTTTCATTTCGTTATAAATTAAACCTCTCGATTGACATGATTGGGAGAGTATATAAAAGTAATTATGATCATATTTTTCACTTGATAATTAACAATCAATAAATAACTGCAATTCTATATCCCAACTGAGCACTAATTTCGTTGGGAGCTTGCACAGTGGTGCTCTAAACTTTGGATTCCGTCGCCAGGTCCAGTAAGAAAGAAGTATAGTGGCTTTTGTGCTGGCTTCTCGCCATTGGCTTCTTTACTCCCTTAAAGAGATTTTTATTTTGTTTTATTTTTGATTTTTATTGTTTTTAAAAAAGAAAACAAGAAAAATAACATGCTTATAGGAGAACAGAGTAGAGCCAGGGGGGGCCTTATTTCGCAAAAGACGAATAACTGTGTGATGCACCTAATCAATAAATTATTACGTGATGAGTTATGAATTGTTTATTATTTAACCTGGTCTTGTAATTCTAAGTGCGTTTTTTCTAATCATCACTCTTTATTCCCTCTCATTATAAGTAGGCTTTAGTTCTATGAGTTGCCAATAGAGTTTTTTTGGGGAAAAAAATAACCTATAGCTAGCTAGAATTAATGGCAGTTTACGAAAGCCTGCGAGGATCATCATCTTGTCGTCCTCCGGCGTCGATGGCTGTCATGATGATGATCGTGGCGGCGGTAATCCTGATAAATGCAAACGGAGGTGGAGCGGCGGTTGTTGTGAAGAGCAACGTCACGTATGGATGCATTAGTGGGAGAGAGGAGGGGTGTCTCATTGCGGAGGACTTGGAGGTGGAGTGGTTGATGGAGTACAGCTCCCACGTGGCCCGAGTGCTGGCTGATAAAGGAAAACCAAATCCTGTTACTCCACGTGCTGGCGGCCGTACTAATACACCTTGCAAGGACGGTGCTGGTAACCAATATAACTGCAGTCCCCCTCCAAAACCAACGCCAGGTCGAAATTGTAGAAGTAAATATGATCGAAATTGCCACTAATAAGAGAAAGAACATGACGGAAGACCCATTTGGATATCTATTCTCAATATCCAAGCCCCGGTATCAGCGTGTTTTTTTTTTTTTTTCAAGAAAGTGAAAAAAAGATTCAAAAAATAAAAATGTTATCCTAGAATAGTACTGTTATTGAGATCTCTAGTTTGTGTGATAATTTGATGTAGTCTAGTTTCTGTGGTAATTTGATGTCGTTTGTAATGTTAGTATGATTTTCCCTTAAAAAAATATTACTCCTCTCAACAACTACGCTTTTTAGCATATTATCTCCATTCATTGGAAAAAAAGGCAATAATTGACATTACAGTTGTTAGAAAGATATGCATGCAATGAAAATAGCTCTTTCTTCTTCTTTTTTGTTTTTTTTTTTCCTGAAAAAAATAGTACTTTTTCAATCGAAATTCCAAACGTAAAAAATGGTCATCCGAAATTATTATTTGGCCGTAATTGGAACTCCAGCCAAATTCAGACCAATAGAAGTGTGTTCAGAGCTGATCCGAACTTTTATTAAAGCTTACGTTTTGTAATGTTGTAGGGATAATTTAGTTCCCTTAACCTGAGAAGGGTAAAAAAAAAAAGAAAAAGAAAAAAAAGATCACCCCCATGAGGTGATACTAATTTCTATTCTAGTGCCTAATCATTCAATACTACCAAAAAAAAAAAAAAAAAAAAACCCTTTAAAAAAGATATAGAGTTCAAACGGCCAGCTATTTATATTTCTAAAAAATGTGACCTATATATGAATACGGTGATTTGACCTCCCTTTTAAAGTAATATGCGTAAGCATTCATTTTTTTAAGAGAAAAAAGAACAAAATTCCTCGTTGCCCTAATGTATTAAAAATATCATTTAACAAATTACTTATTAAAACCGTCTTTTAATTAGAAGTTGGTGATTTATTAAAGTACAATTAACATTCTTTCTTTAACTAAAAAAATTGATTCATTAAAAATCAATTACCTTTCCTTTTTATTCCCTTATGTAGTAGATTACTATAGTCGCGGCGCGGGTTGTCGTATTGTAACCTGATACGTTCTAAAATAGAACATATAAGATTCAAATATATTTTTTTGAAACAAAAAAGCATCAAAAACCTTTGGTCGCCGACGTGGGGTGCTAGATTTGATTTTGGTGGGTGAAACTTAACATATTCTAATATATTTTCTTTGAAAAAAAGATGCACCAACCGCGTTCGATCGTCGGCACTGGATGGCGGATTGGAATCTAGTAGGTTCCAAAGTAGAACCTATCATATTTTAACATATTTTCTTTAAAACAAAGAAGCACCAACTACTTCTGATCGCCGGTGCGGGGTGTTGGATTGTAACTTAGTAGGTTCCAAAGTAGAACCTACCAGATTTCGACATATAGCACCAACCACTTCTGATTGCCAACACTGAGTGCCATATTGTAGCCCACTAGATCTCGTTCCGAAACCAGTTAGATTCCAAATGTTGGACCAGATCCGGTGAGAGTAGATATGAAAATATGGAAGAGAGGAAAGTATGAGGAGAGAGATAGAAAAGAGAGAGTAAGATAGTTTTAAGGTTCTTGATTTAGTTTTTAACCAAGGGTAGAAAAGTAAATTAATAATTAAATTTAAAAGAAAATAAACTTTAAAACGATAGATTTGTTAAGTGAAAAAAAGGGGGACATTTTTAATAAGGAGTGTTTGTAAAGTAACATTCTATGTAGTTTTCTCTATTTTCAATCAAACCCAAATAAATAGCATTAATATTCTACCAACAGTTTAGATAGAACCTTTTTTTCATCTAGAAAAGGACAAGACTTCCTTGATGATTGGTAGATATTTTTTGAAAAATACTTTGGAGACATGACAGTGTTAATAGCACAATGAATAAAAAGTGAATTCTAATACTGAGATATATGATGCTGAATACTATTATAGGGTGTTTAGTAAATGTAGTTAGAATTAATGGTTAGAATTAAGGGTGTTTGTAACCGATTTGGGCCTTTTTTCCACAAATCACTGACCAAACTAAAAATAGATTTTATTTTTGGGCGGTTTGATATGTTTTTTATGAAACCAAACTAAACTAAGTCACTCATGAGCGGTTTGGGTGGTTTAGTTTTGGTGGTTTGTGTTTAGAATTAATTTTTTTTAATTTTTAACAAAAATTATAAAATGTCTAAAAGTTTACCCTTTACGGTTTTATTACAAACCAAAAACCAAACTAAAAATTCATAATAACACATATCAAAGTTTACTAATAACTAAATTAAAAAGGCAAAAATATAACTAAATAATATAAGACAACAATTTTAATTTTAAACTTGAATTAAAGCCTTCCACTAGTGACGATAAACCTCTCCCTCCTACTAATATCCTTAACCGATACCGTAGTGAGTTGGGCCGAAGGTAGAAAAAGATAGTGTAAAAGTGATGATGAGACCATTTTTGGTTAAATCTTGTAATTAATAGTATTTTTATGTTAATAAGTATTTTTGACTCTTAGTGTGTAAATGTGTTTAAATGTGTTTTTAGTGTATTTTTTTATTTAATAATATTTTTGGTAATTTTTAGATTCATTTCGGGGTGTAGAATAATTGTTTAGTTCATAAATAATTAAAACCATAAAAATAATATTATGTGATTTTATTTTTAGTCTTAAGTAGTTTATAACTAAGTTTTTTGTCTGTAAATATGTTTTATAATATTTCTAGTAATTTTTAAAAATATTTTTAAGTCTTAAATAACATATCTGTTAAGGTTTATTAATTTTAGAATTTTTTTTATTTATTTTTAGTGTGTTTTATGGGTTTTAATCATAATATAAATATTTTCAAAATTATTTTAGTATTTGTTTGTAAAATAATTAATTTTAGTGTTTTTGATAATTTTATATTTAAAATTTGGATTAAAAAGGAGCAAAACGAAGCAAAAAGAGGCAAATACAGATTTCAAATGCACAAGAAATTAGGACAGTTAGATTAAGCCACCGATCAAGTCACCGAATCATCTTTAGTCATTTGATCACCTGCCGTATGTTTAGGGAGTCTTTTGAACTGTCTCGAATCCAATGTTGCAGCTCCTACATGCAATCACTATGTCAGCTACTAGATATGCGTTCTTTGACCGATCTAACGGTCGTTATCTATCCTTGCGAACCCATGTAGCATCATGCAATCTTCACCATTCTTTTAGTCTTCCTTTAGTGCATCCGAAGGCTTGAATTTGTTAGGTCTTTACAGGTGAAGCAGCAGATTTAGAGCCCAAATCAGCACATTAATTGGTTATTTTACACAACGAAAAGAAAAAAAATAAAAATTAAATTAAATCAGCCGTAAAGAGCTAATTCTCAATCTTTCATGTTAGTCTCTTGAAACCATATCATGAAGTGTAACACCCGAGCATTTTAAGCACAATAAAAATGCATTGAGTTAAGGATTATATTAAGACAAAAAATACAGTTTAAGAAAAAAATATTGTATAATAATATAAAAAACTATACAGTATTAGAATAATGCAGTGTAAGAAAGTACACTAATAACGTTATGCAGTATAAAAATTACACTGTAAAAATAATACAGTGTATAAATTAAACTGTTTAAGGTTAAGCAATACAAAAATTGGATTGTTTAAGTTAAATCAGTATAGGAATAATGCTGCTTGGTGAATATGGATGAATAAAAAATGCTGTACAGTATAGAGAATATACCGATAGTATAAAAAAATACTGTCAGTATAAATCTAGTTGCACAAAGTTAGATAACATTGGAATTACATTAAGTGGTAGATGTAGATAAGTATTGAAGGTTGTGGGACCTCATGAACAGCATAGAAAAGAACACCGATAGTATAGAAAAAATACTGTCAGTATAAACTTGGATTGCGTAAAAAGTTTAGTGGACACCTAATGGATTTTGATTGGGCCACCACATCATGAAATGTGGCCCAATGACCTAAAGCTACCCAAGGGAACCCATTTGATTGCATGGTGACTCAACACCTTTAAAAAAAAACAAGAGAAAAAGAAAAAAAAAGTGAATGATTTCATAATATAAGAGACCACAATTTGGTCTCCACGGCGGAAGAAAAAAAAAAGAGAAAAGAGTAAAACATGAAAAGGAAAGGAAGGAAAGAAAGAAAGAAAGGAAAAAAGAAAGAAAGAAAGAAAGAAAGAAAGAAAGAAAGAAAGAAAAGAAACCAAAAAAGGCTCCATTTTCTTCCTTCAAAAACGGCCAGACCAAAGCAATTCTTTCTCAAAAATTTTGATGAATTCCAAGCTCAAATCATGTTTAAAGCAAGTTCAAAGGGTTTGGTTCAAGATTTGGTACTTATGGAGGTAAAATCCTAAACTTTTTCTTATGGGTTTTGGTGATCTTCTTTAAGCTTTGGAAAGGTTTTGATGAGGTTTTGCCATGGTTTTTATGAAGAGAGCAAAACAAAGTTTTTAGCTTGCAAATGAGGGACAAAAAGGTTGGCAAGTTTAGGTAAATCTCTAAACTTTTTATTTAAAATTTATAAGCATACTAAGTGTTTGGAGAAATGTTTTGGTCTATGGCATGTAAATGGACAATATGGCATGATTATTTTATGTTATATGTTGATGGTGATGATGATGGAAAGAAAAAAGTAAGGGTTTTGGCAAAATTCTAAAAATGACTAAATTGCAAAGAAAAATGTATTCTCGGCAGATTTAGAAATCAACCAAAAAGTCCTCCTAAACGTTGAAATTTTTAAAAAGTTAAAACATGAAAGTTGTAGAACTTGTCAAAACTCTTAGGACAACATGAACAGTTTTTCAAAATTCTGCTCGATTAAGGAGCTATGAATTTTACAAAATTTTATACACAAAATTTCAAGAAAGGAAAACACTATGAAATGTATTGAATTTGACCAAGGAGCTTTTGTAAGTTTTGTTCTTTGTGAAAAACTAAACATTATGGTAATCGTGTAATGTCTTTGTATTCAGGTCAAAATCATAAAATCATGTAATAACTGGGTTTTTCACCAAGAAACATAGAATTCTTACACTGTTGTAGGTAGTGAGAATTAAGGATGCTAAGTTTTAAAGGATTCAAAGTTTAGTCAAAGAAAAGAATGAAAGAAAAACATTAAGGGCAAAAATGTAAAGATTTTTGCATTATAGGTCAAAACTGTAAAGTTTTGATAAAATGGATTTAATTGAAAGGAAAATCGTTGTTTTTGTTTTAATTAATGTTATGAGACATAAAGAAATGAAAGTTATGTTTTAACAAAATCTGAAAGTTTTTAAAGACCCGTCTGTAAAATGGTCATTTTGCAAAAAGGTCAAAACGGACCCAAAACACCTGATAGCGGAAAACACCCATAGCGAGAATTTTTACGTAATATGTTTGTAATGAAACGGTAAGCTTAAACAATGAGTTTTATAAAGTTATAAAATGGACGAAAAACCCGTTAGGGGTAAAATCGTCATTTTTAAGAAAACGGCTAGAACGGAGTCGAACACTTCAATTTAGCATAATGTTCTTAGACAAAAAATATTCCGTAATATGTTAGGTAACAAAACCATCACGTGAGACGAAAGATTTAATAAGGGACGTTTAAGTAAACGAGAGGTAACCTGGTGGTTTACAAAGTTAAGGAAAGAAAAAGGTAACCTGATGGGTTACAGAGCTAAGTAAAAAGAGTGATAACCAGATGGGTTATAGAGTTAAGAAAAAGGTACGGTAACCTAGTGGGTTTCCAAGTTAAAAGCAACGAGGTACAAAGTAAAAAGAAAGGTAAACTGATAGTATACCAAATTAAGTAAAAAGGAATGAATGTTTGAGGTTTAAGTTAAATTATCAATTAAATGGATTGATAATAAAGAAAGTTGACTAATAAGTTGGCTGTCATTTGATCAAAACACAAAAGCCAACTAATGAAAGAAAAAGGAACGGAATAAGGAACGCTAAAGCTTTGTCCAAGTAAGTTCAGACCTCGCATACAGCATGAAGCAAATGATTTTCAAATACTTATATATATGTTTGTAAATGTGTTTGCAATTGTTGTGCAAATTGTTTCTAAAGTATATTCGCATTTGTTATACAAAAGGTTTCAAAGTTTAAATTAAAATTTGCAATGTACTTGCAACTATTATGTTTAAAGCATGATTACATTTAATATACATAAAGTTTAAAAGATTAAGTAAAGGTTTGCAATGTATTTGCAATTATTGTTGTTAAAGTATGTTAACATTTTGTTAATGTATAAAGTTTTACAGTTTAAGTTCTAAGTTTATTGATTGCATTTGTTATGCAATAAATTTTAAAAAGTACAAGTTATGATTTGCAAATGTGTTTGCATATGACGTGATAGCATTTGATATGCTCAGTAAAGTTAAAAAGAAGGTAAAGTAAAGATAAAAAAAAGTGTCATACCAGCATCCTTGATGTGAGTTACACAAGTAAAGTTAAAGTTTGACCTTCTTGATGAGAGGTACATGACCTCGATGTTTGATGGTCTTAAGTCTTCCACAAGGGAAGCATTATATTTATGATATCATGATTAATGATGTTGGTACGAATACTAAAGTAAGATAAGAAAAATTAAGAAACAAAGATAGAAAGTTAAAGTAAGAAAAGAATGCTCATAAAACACTCATAACTAAAAGTTCATAATCGAGCATAAATGAAAACATACATTTTGATTTTGCTTATTTTCCTAATATTTATATTTTATGAAAAACATTCTGAGAAATGTTTTACATTACATGTTTATAAAAAAACATTTTCATGTTTTCAAGAAAATGTTTAAGAAAATGTTTATGAAGGACATTTTAAGAAAAACGTTCAAGAAATATTTTACGAAAAACGTTTATGCAAAACGTTTCAAAAATGTTTTATGAAAAACATTTATGAAAAATGTTTTTAGAAATGTTTATGAAAAACGTTTACGAAAAGCGTTTTAAGAAAAAGATTTTTATAAGAAAAGTTTTTAGAGCATGTGAAAATTATTTGTGAGATTTCGTTTAAACTTACTGAGCAAAAGCTCATTAAAAAATTCTTCATGCTATAAGTAGTTCTATGGGTGGCTAGTAGGATTTGTTAGAAGAATTAGTGCTGCGGAGGATAGATGCAAAGATTTAGGTATGGATACTATCATAGTAAGTTTCCGCTATACAAAAAATATGTTTTCCCATTATTTAATATAATGTTTTAAAAGTTTTAAGATAGTCAAAGTTTTAAGAAATATTTTTAAAATTTTAAGATATATTTTACGAAATACTTTATGTAATTATAAAGTTAAGATTTAAACTATGAATCAGTTTACGTTTTTTATTAAGTTTTAAGAAACGATTTGAAATGGTTTTAAAGTCAAGTGTTGAGCATGGTCTTAACTTGAAATGCGACAAAAGTCGCAATAGCTTGTAAGTATGTTTAAAGTATGTTAAAAAGAAAAAAAAATTATTCTTTATTTTTCTTACTAAGTAAGTAAGATTAATGTTTAAGAAATAATATTTAAAAAAGTTAAGTGACTACCCAAAAAGACGGGTTGTCGCACGAAGACATACGGAAGATCTTACTCAAGGGGAGTCTAAATGTGCACCAACTGCCGTGTTGACTTCATTTGATAAGGAAGTCGAAAGCATACTCGTCAATAGGTTAATTCGAAGGCACGATGTACCAAACTATCGGGAGTACTCAGTTAAGTGGAAGAACTTGCCAGAGAGCGAAGCTAGCTAGAAGCATGAAGATGCACTTTGGTAGTTCAAGGATCAAATCTGACAATTTCGAGAAGAAGGCGCAGCGTCGCGAGCTTAGGTGGGGGAGAATGTCACAAGCTGCACAATTTTTGTCTCGTTTTAACCATTGGAGGCACATGAAGACTCTAGGATTCTCTAGAATATTCTCTAATTGTTGGAATCAATTAGAATACTCTAGAACATCCTAGAGAAATCAAGGCAATGGGGCAGAGTCATAGAGTTTTTAGAATGTTCTACAATATTCTAAAAGCTTCATGACGTTCTAGAAGGTTTTGTAATGTTCTAAAAGATTCTATACGAGTCTAGAATAATCAAGAAAGATCTAGAAGCATCTAAAACTTTTTAGAAGATTCTAGAACTCTTTGTAAGACCCTGGAGAACTCCAAAACTTTCTAGAACATTTGAGATATCTGTTACATACTTGTGTGTTGTAGTAGACTCTAGAAATTTCTAGGCTATGTATGTGTAATAAGAAATATGCTAGAAAGTTCTAGGACAAGTGATGTTCCACAAAGATGTAGAACTTTCCTTAGAATGCCAATAGCCTATAAGTAAATTTGTAATCAATCTCTCAAAGTGTAATGTTTCCACATTCTAATAGAAGCCTACTTTGTGTTTCATATTTTTAATTCTCTTTAAAGTGTTCCTAATTAACCATCATCATTCTTGCCTTGCCTTGTGAGTTCGGGAGAATTTAAGGCTAACTTAATATCCGGATTGCTAAGGCCGTACGGTCGTATTGTGGAAAAAGTAAGGCCATGACCGTTGGCTCTAAAAACAATGAAAACCTGACGCCACTCAAAAGGTTGGTGGCGCGACTAATGTTCCTTGCAATACTGGCAAAAATCAACCCTATAACTGCGACACTAACGATAATCACAAGAATAACGGAAATTGTCGCCAAGCATGATCGTGGTTGCAAAAGGAAGCCAGTTTGAGGGGGATAACCTTTAAAGATAGATCGAGACTATTTCGTGGTTGCAAAAACCAATTGTTTCTCCTTGACCACGTCAAAAGAAAGAAGTGGGTAAAGGAAATGATATTAATAGCAAAAGGTAGAGCAGCGTGAATCATGTGCAGCTGTCGAGCCAGCTTACCATTTTAACCCCCTAAGCTAAACATATATGATTAAGAGCTGAGATAGATCAATATATAATTGCAACTCTAAATTATACATGATATTTGGAAGGAAGTACTTAATTTTAAATATATACACTTATAAAGGTACATCAATTTTCATTTCGTTATAAATTAAACCTCTCGATTGACATGATTGGGAGAGTATATAAAAGTAATTATGATCATATTTTTCACTTGATAATTAATAATCAATAAATAACTGCAATTCTATATCCCAACTGAGCACTAAATTAGTTGGGAGCTTGCACAGTAGTGCTCTAAACTTTGGATTCCGTCGCCAAGTCCAGTAAGAAAGAAGTATAGTGGCTTTTGTGCTGGCTTCTCGCCCTTATCTTCTTTTCTCCCTTAAAGAAGCAACGTCATTTTTTATTTTTTTATTTTTCATTTTTATTTTTTTAAAAAAAGAAAACAAGAAAAATAACACCTTTTAGGAGAACAAAGTAGTGCCGGGAGTCATATTTAGCAAAAGACGAATAACTGTGTGATGCACCTAATCAATAAATTATTACGTGATGAGTTATGAATTGTTTATTATTTAACCTGGTCTTGTAATTCTAAGTGCGCTTTTCTAATCATCACTCTTTATTCCCTCTCATTATAAGTAGGCTTTTGTTCTATGAGTTGCCAATAGAGTTTTTTTTGGGAGAAAAAATAACCTATAGCTAGCTAGAATTAATGGCAGTTTACGAAAGCCTGCGAGGATCATCATCTTGTCGTCCTCCGGCGTCGTCGATGGCTGTCATGATGATGATCGTGGCGGTGGTAATCCTGATAAATGCAAACGGAGGTGGAGCGGCGGTTGTTGTGAAGAGCAACGTCACGTATGGATGCATTAGTGGGAGAGAGGAGGGGTGTCTCATTGCGGAGGACTTGGAGGTTGAGTGGTTGATGGAGTACAGCTCCCACGTTGCCCGAGTGCTGGCTGATAATAAAAAACCAACACCAAAACCAAAACCTATTACTCCAGGTGCTAACCGCCCTACTAATCAACCTTGCAATGCCGGTGCTGGTAAACCATATGCTAAAAAGTGCAGCCCCCCTCCAAAACCAAAGCCAGGTGCAGAATGTAAAGATAAACATTATAGAGGTCCTAATTGCAACTAAGAGAAAGAACATGACAGAAGGCCCATTTGGATATCTATTTTCAATATCCAAGCCCTGGTATCATGGCTTTTTCTTCTTCTTCTTCTTTTTTTAAAGAATGTGAAACAAAGATTCAAAGAATAAAAATGTTATCCTAGAAAAGTACTGTTATTGAGATCTCTCGTTTGTGTGGTAATTTGATGTAGTCGGGTTTGTGTGGTAATTTGATGTCGTTTGTAATGTTAGTATGATTTTCCCTTAAAAAAATATTACTCCTCTCAACAACTACGCCTTTTAGCATAATATCTCCATTCATTGGAAAAAAAGGCAATAATTGACATTGCAGTTATTAGAAAGATATGCATGCAATGAAAAAAACTCTTTCTTCTTGTTTTATTTGTTTTTTTAAAAAAAGAGTACTTTTTCAATCGAAACTCCAAACGTTAAAATGCTCATCCGAAATTATTATTTGGCCGTAATTGGAACTCCAACCAAATTCATACCAATAAAGAAGTGTGTTCAGAGCTGATCTGAACTTTTATTAAGGCTTGCGTTTTTTAATGTTGTAGGGAAAATTTAGTTCCCTTTAACCTGTGGAAAAAGAAAAAAAAAAAAAAAAAGATCACCCCCATGAGGTGATATTAATCTCTATTCTCTTGCCTAATCATTCAATGCTACAAAAAAAAAAAAATAATAATAATAATAAAAAATAAAAAACCCTTTAAAAAAGAAATATAGGGTTCAAACGGCCAGCTATCTATATTTCCAAGAAATGTCACCTATATATCAATGCGGTGATTTGACCTCCCTTTTGAAGTAATATGCGCACGCATTCATTTTTTTAAAAGGAAAAGCACAAAATTCATGGTTTCTCTAACTTATTAAAAATGACATCTAACAAATTACTTATTGAACTACTTTTAATTAAAAGTTAATGATTTATTAAAATCTAATTTACATTTTTAATTAAAAAATGATTTATTAAAAATTAATTATCCTCTCTTTTCATTCTCTCATATAATAGATTGCTATGGTCATGACACGGGTTGTCAGATTGTAATCTGAAATATTCTAAAATGAAACTTACAAGATTTTAACACAATTTTTTGAAACAAAAAGCATCAACTGCCTTCGGTCGTTGACGTGGGGTGTTGGATTGTATTTCGGTAGGTGAAACCTAACAGATTTTAATATATGTTCTTTAAAGTAAAGATGCATCAACCACCTTCGGTCATCGGGTGTCGGATTGAAATCTAGTAGGTTTTAAAGTAGAACCTACCAGATTCCAACATATTTTCTTTGAAACAAAGAAACACCGACTGCTTTTGATCGATGGTGCAGGATGCCGGATTGTAACCTGATAGGTTCCAAAGTAGAACCTATTAGATTTCAACATATAGCACCAACCGCTTCTAATTGCCAGCACGAAGTGCCAGATTATAGCCTATTAGATTTCGTCCTAAAACCCATCAGATTCCACAAAAAGCAAATCAAGCAAAAAAATACAACCAGATTACAATTTATTACACAAAACAACCACTCAGATGAAAAAAAAAAAAAAAGGTAATCAATAATTGAAATTTGGAAACCATAGCATTGTTAGTACTTTGAAATGAAACTGCAAAAACTAGATTTTCAACATTTATTGAATACTCGGTTATATCTACCATCACAAAGAAGAATGTCCCTTTTAGTCAAAAACGATTTCTCTTGTTTAATGTGAGACAGCAGAATAGAACACATCTAGTATTAATCGTCTGATATAAAATATTTTCATGAATTGTTCATTAGTTCTCCTGAATTGCTTCCTAATTTACTAGTGCTAAAAACCACTCTAGTTTCAGTTGTAAGGTGGGAAATCAACATTCCAATGTGAAGTCTCCTTATTTATAGCTAATAGTTATAAGCTTGTAGAGTGCCAATATACAACTGAAAAGCATTTATCAACAGAACAAAAACTTATGTGAATCAGCAAATATTCAACACAACGCTACGGATTCACCTCAACTAAGCCAAAGAAATTACTCGACTAATATATGCTCATCCTATAACAAAGATCAATAGTCAATTTCAATTATAGTGTACATATCCAAGGAAATTAGTTAAGCAGCTCCAACCAGAACATCTACGGCATCAATCCCAAAAATGTGAAGCATCACTCGAAGAGAATCCTATATTCCAAACATGCTCACAAATCCACTGACATGAGTTACCATACATCCGAAGGATAGCTCACACTAAAGAACTTTATCCTCTTAACACAAGGTCAATAATGTCGTGATTGCAAGGATACATACTTCATTTTCAGGTTGAGGGTTAAAGTCTTCAATCTCAAAAGTTTTTTTTCCTAAGAAAAAAAAAACCATATCCGTGAATAACGCAATTAGGCTATAATCTCATGACTCAAAAACTTGTATTAAGAAACAATCCATAGGTATTAACTACATATGCATGTTTTCTCAGCAAAAAAAGGGTACATATACATGCTTTTATTAGCAAAAAAGTATATGTACACGTACTTGGCCCAAAAAAAGTGTATATGTATGTGTTTTTTGGTTTCTTCCAACTAAAGGGTATAGCATATAAAATATAAGTTATGCTTCCTGGTGGGCCTTATATAAATACTACTTTAGCTTTAATCGTGGAATTCTTAGCCAGCTTTACTTTTACAAAAGTGATACCGAATTGACAACCAGGCCTTCCTTTAGGCGAGCGAAGAGAGAGAGAGAGAGAGAGAGAGAGAGAGAGAGTATCAGTGCGCTGTTGCCCACCTGTTGGAACTTGGAAGTTATATCCCATACTCTTGTCGTTTATTGCTATTGTCATTTATAAGTTACAAAAGTTGGTAATTAGTATGTTTTGTTTCTTTCTTGTAATTTTCTTCTTCTTTTTTTTTTTTAATAATAAATTTGCATGGGGCACTTGACATTGGATGAGTTTAACAGCAGGTGTCAACTTAATTAAAACATGTGTTAATAAGCTGTAATCAATTATATCCTCGTATTATTTAAACTTTTCTTAAAAAAAAAAAAGATTGTTAGTATGTATGCTATAAAAATCTGAAATATAACGCGAATCAATGGATTAAAGTAAAAGAGTTAATTACATGCAATATTATATGATCATAATCAACATAATTTTGAATATCGCTAAAAAATGATGTTGGTTGTAATCCATAACATAGTATTTGAGATTTCCTCCATTTATACAATATGATGAGGAAAAAAAAAGGGCCTCTGAGTTAAAACAAAATATTTGTTTATAAACAGTAACTAGGACGAGGAGCGTGCCTTAGGCATGTTCCCGTTGGTAACTTTTTTTTTTTTTTTTTTTGTACTTTGCATTTTTGTAATCCTCATATACAATTATAAATCTTAATTAATAATGTTTTCATTCAAATAGTTTATTTTCTATTTTTTTCCTCTTTGAAAATATATAAATAAATACGGTAATAATTCCATAAACTAATTTCAATGGAGCTTGAACATGCATACCATTTGCATATTTAAATATAAAAATGTCAACATGTATCGTTAAACATAACCAATCTGCAACTGTTTTTAAATTTAGAAAATAAGATGCACTTATTAAAATAAAATTTTTCTAAAAAACAATAAAAATACAAGATTAAAAAAAGAACAACTAAGCATGTATCTTTACTTGCATAGTGGGTATCTTAATCAATCTAATGGTTCAAAATTATTTCATTTTTAACTTAGTTTATTAATGGCTTAGTTTGATGCGTATGACTTATATCTTTTTTGACACCTTATATTTAATTTTACATGTCTACCTTAATTATTTCATGTAGCCTTCTAACCGTTAAGATCTCATCATTACTTACATTGTCATTTCCTAAATGATAGACTACAATCCCTCAGGAGTTAGAAATGATTTTGTGAGACTTTTGATGTTAATCCCAGTTGTCGTATGTGTGTTTTTTTTTTTTTTCTTTTAAGATTGCTTAGAAACTTAAATGAACAATGTCAATTTTTTAATTAATTTAATGGTTTAGAATTACTTCTTTTTCTTTGTTTAATACAATAGACTAAACTAATCCATTTGGTTTATTCTGCTTTTGACTCCTCCTCTTTAAGTTTACATCTTTACAAATTTACGAAGCTTAGCTCATGGATATATAGAGAAGTGGGGATGATCTCTTTTGGTTTTGTACCTCAACATCTCCTGTTGTGTGCTTGCTTTTGTTTTCCCTATTCTTTTAATTACTTTTTATTCTTTTTTTAATATAAATTAGATTATATAAAAGGGTCAATCAATGAGCGTCAAAAGAGGTAGGGTTATGCATCAATTTAAACGATCAGTGAAAAATCCAATAACTTTGAACCATTAAATTGTTTAAAAATTTGATTGAAGAACAGAAACAATCCCAACTTTTATATAAGTAAGATATATGTATCTATTTACATATATATTTTCATACTTATGACAGTGGTTAATCATACTCATTTAAAGTTAAATATAGTTATAAACTCCTACCATTTCTAAAGAAAACAATAAATTTAAGCTTCGAATAAATAATTATTTTTGAATATACAATTTGAATAAAGTTAAGGGGCACCACCGCGTAGCTGATGTGGACAGCTTATGTGTATTGTATGTGGGGCCCAGGTTAAAAAAAGTTGCACATCTTGGTATCCAGATTTAAACTTAGGCCCACTAGTATTAAAAAATACGTTTTTTTTTTTCTTTATCTGATATTTTTCTCTCTTTAATCGTACAATTACCTGACTTTTGGACTTTTAACAAAAAGAAAAAAGAAAACCAAAAACTTACCAGTCTTTCCTCATCGTCAACTCTTTGCAATTCTCACAGCAGCTCATGATAATTTGTATTCCAGCCAAAAAGAAAAAATCCACCTAAAAAAATCTGGCAAAAACTGTTGCGCAACTTCGGAATCAGATCAAAGCCAATTTTTTCCACTTTTTGTGCTTCAAAGTTTTCTTCCTTTCTGTTTTTTATTTTTTTTATTTAATTATTTTTTTGAAATATAAACAAATCAAGTTTTCATTTTTACTTTTCTGCTACTTCTTCCTTTATGGGACCCTTCTCTTTTTTGATTAAAAAAGCTAGGGATAATCACCTTGCAAGGAAAAAAGAAATAAATACTCAGGCACACGTTTTTTTTTTTTTTTGGCTCGCTTGTTCTTCAACTCCAGGAAAAAAAAAAATCGTGTCCTCCAATTTTGAATACCATTTTAAACTGATCGTATCAGATAAAACACGAAAATTGCCCGAAAAAAAAGGGCTGCAGCTGGACGCCTCATTCAAAAGAGAAAAGCTAAAGAGGCATAAAAGGATAAAGCAATACAGAAGCAAAGACTAACAGACGATGAACAAACTCTACCCTCACGATACGGTCTTCGTAAACAGCACAACTATTTATATTAAAAACACATATTAAAATAATACATAACTTTGCGATTTTCACAATTAACTTCATCATTCCTACAAAACATTAACAGAATATCATACATTACATGATGTGGATATCTCCTATAATGAGCTATCCTAATCATGCATCCATAAAGAATACATGAGCGCCGTTAAACAAAAGATTGGACTTTAAACATGATGTGTTTTGAGAGTACTAGTTACTTTGTAATATTAGTAATCTTAACATTGAAGTCAATAAATCTAAAAGTTTTAATAACAATATGCTACAAAAAAAAAAGATGTGTAGGAGAACGGTTATTCAGAACATAAGAAATACAGACAAACATGTTATGCGTAAAACTAACAGATTATAGGTGGAGGCATAAATCCAATGGCCTCTTTTTGCTTTCTTTCTCCCAATCAAGCTTGAACGTTATAGTCCTAGACTCTCGATAGATGATTTACATCTTATCCAGCAATTCCTCAGCTATTAAAACAGTAACAAAGATTTATTTCCTCAACTTTATAATAAAGTTTTCTTTCACAGAATGATCTAAAAACTTTAAAAGACCATCCTAATAACTATTAATATTCAAAAGTCCTAAAGGTTTAGAGTAGAGGCTCAATAGGTTTCCACTAACAACTACGAATATTTCCTCTAGGTGCATAAATCATCAAGTAGAGATATGAAAGTATTAGAGATATTTATCATGGCATCAATATGTTCACAGATACACAAAACTCTTTTTTCTATACTTATGATTTTTCCACACACATTACCCTTTGATAAGACTTTTGGGATAATCTCTAGGACTTTGGCACCACTAGACTAAGCTGCTGTCATCACCCTCCCCATCAATCCTGAACTACCAACCACATAGCTTAGGTTAATCTTTCTACATGTTAAGACTTGTCCTGAATATCTTGCAACTCATAGGTAGATTTTATCTTTCCAGGGTTGGAAATGTAGAAGACACAAACCTTTTTGATTTTCCTAGATGAACAGGGCTAGATATGTTTGATTTGTATGACTATTTGACTCTTTTTTTACAATTTGAATTTTGTGGGTTTTTTACCTTTTTTTTTGAGTTTTTGGTTTTAAGTCTGCTCTACCTAAAGTTTGGGTCCTAAATGAGATCTTAAAGAGGATAGGAAATGCACAAGAACTAAGGAGTTAGACAAAATCTAAACAAAATATTGCATAGGTAAGAAAGTTAGAAAAAATCTGGACAGGTTAGAAAGACACTCTCACACGATTGTAGCTTTTTGACAAACGTGCTCCGAATCTAGAAACGGGCAAAAGACACTCTGACACTACTATAGGCTTTTTGACGAACATGCACCAAGTCTAGAAAACTGACAAAAGACACTAGGACACTATTGTAGGCTTTTTTACAAACGTGAACTGAATCTAGAAAGTTAACAAAAGACACTCTGACACTACTTTAGGCTTTACAAATGTGAATTGAATATAGAAGACTTACACATACGACAAATAACTGTAGAACTTTTGAAAAATAAGACACAAATCTTTAAACATCAATATAAGATTTAGAAATCTTATCAAAACACAAACACAAAAATAAGACACAAATCTTTAAAAATATAAAACAAACCGTAATTATTAAACAATTGCTGTGATAATCTACAAAGAAAGAAATACTTAAAAAAATGATGCGACAATTTTTTTTCTCTTTTGTTGAGAATAGACAAAAAACTCAAACGATCTCTATGGATAGAGGATTTGCTCCCCATCCAATTCTCTTATAAAATGGCAAACGGGATCTTTTTCACCAGATTCGTAAGGCTTTGTCTCTTTAAATGAAATTCGGGCCAAAATTTAGAAATTGCTCCGTAGACATATCTACTAGGATTTTTTTTAGGAAAGCTTAGAAATCAACCAATTTTTATTTAGAGAGGTTGTCCTTATAGAAATTGATTTTGTCCTAGTTGACCCATATCCAGGAGAAGGACACTTACCTTTACAAGTTTATCACACACATTTGTTATATCTCGATTCAATGGTATGAGCTCTTCTTCTCATTGTACTTTTACCGGTACCCATACCTAGTAGCCCGACGCCCTGCTTAAAGTCACTCGGATGTATTTTTCCTTAGATTAACATCCTTACATTATTGCTGATGCAAAAATGCATGATAATCCATATTCTGGTGACTTTAGACTTGTATATTTGCCTGAGAACCTTCTGTGAAAGTGATGAAAAATATTTTCTTACATGATATTTTGGAACCATGGAAAATAAAGTAAAATAAATAAAAAAAGAAAAGAAGAAGGAGAATAAACGAAGAAAAAGGAAAGAAATAAAGTAGAAAGTGGAAAGAATGAGATGTTTTTTTGGGGTGAGGATTTAGAAGAATTGAGAGAGGACATGAACAATTGTGGAAAATTTAGACAGAGAAAGGAAAAGTTTAAAGAGGGGAGAGTATCTTAGAGGAAGAAAGCGAATGAGAAGTTTAGAGAGAAAATGGATCCAAAGAAATGAGAATCAGTACAGGGTGATAGTATTTGTGGACGTCCATAGAGAGTGCACAGTGCACATTTATACCATAGATATAACGTCTATGTGCCATATTTGGTGGGTTTAATTTTATTTTATCAATATATATATATTGAAAAGGATTAGCGCAGAGGAAAGACCGATAAGTTTTTGGTTTTCTTTTTCCTTTTGTTGCAAAAGTCCAAAAGTCAGGCAGGAAAAGTAAGAAGTTAGCAATGAAATTTTTTTTTTCAAGATGTTTAAAATAATACAAGATGTTCAAATAGTACAAAAATGCCTTTCCATGGCAAAACTTTTTTTTTTCCTCAAACAATTTAAGGAAATCTTTATTATGCTGTCACCAGGTTTTCCTCTTCCAAGTCAATCAAGTGAGACAATACATTACCAAGCTTCACATATGCAGTATCATGGCAAATGATTTGTTGGGAAATGGAAGAGCAAGTTTTTTTTTTTTTTTTTTTTTTTTTTTTTTTTTGAGACTGAAGATCAAGGATTTTATTATATAAAATAGAAGTCTACACACCAGTGGTGATTTTTAGAATACAATTTGCACCAAAACTTTTTTTTCTCCTTTTGTGCTTCTCTTTTATGTGACTTTATTGGTATGGTAATGGGGGTTTCAATACGAAGGGATATATATATATATATATATATATATATATATATATATATAATCAATTTAAAGAATGCGGTTTCGTCTAATGAAATAAGAGAAATTAAAAAAAAAACAATGAATCTACTTTTAAAATACACTGAAATTTTCCTTCCTTTCTTTTGTTACTGACGTCCAAAGAAGCCCAAAAGTAGGTTTGTACGAATTGAACCTTTAAGGAGAGATCTTAAGGAAATATGCTATAGAAAATTTTAGTGGATTAAATTTTATCACATCTTAAAAAAGTCTTGTATTTATTGTTATATTGTTTAAATAAAATTATTTTATTAGATAATTATACTCTCTTGATCAACAAGAATTTTAATAAAAAAAGTCATAAAATTTAATTGACATAAACTATAAAACTTAAAGGTATTTTTTATATTTTAAACGTATTGTGCAACATAATTATGATAATTTTTACGAATATTTTTTTCTTGTAACAAAAAACAATCCAATCTTAAAATTTATAGCATCCTTCTAAAGAGAAAAAAAAAGATAAAAAGAAAAGAAAACGTCCGATAAAAAAGAAACAAAAAAGGAAAAGTATTTTTTATTGTTAGTGCGCCTCAAATTTAAAATTCAGCATCGAAAGTTGAACAAACATTTTAATATGGCCCTACATACCATACCCATAAACTGTCCACAACAACCCACATAGCTGGGGAGGGCCACCACGGGTGGCCCTTAGCTTAATTTATACAATTTGTAAAACTCGGGTTTGAAATTTAAAAGATAATATAGCATCGTTACTATGTTTTGCTTTATTCGGTCATCACAAGTCAAAAAGTTTCCAATTGTAAAAATTAGACATTGATTACAAGGTACGCTCTGGTATTTCATGTAATATAAAAAGAAAAAAAGTAGCATGGACGAAAAATTTAGTAAGGGTTGTTGCACGGGTTCACATTTGAACACCTATGGGAACGTAACCAACGTTTTCCACACGTTCTGACGATCCAATCTTGAATCTCGTCCTTGCTTTAAGGTTCAGATCATTAACTCGCCCATATATACTACTCCATAGAACTCTACAAAAAACCCGCAAAAACCTTGGCTTCGATATAGCATATCCTTGTCTTCTTGGCTAAAACTTCATCTTTCAAACATGGCTTCTTCCATGAAGAACCTCCCACTTGTCCTCGCCCTCATCTATTTCTCTTTGATCACCATGACGACCGTCGTCGCCTCCAAACCTATTTATGAACCCAAAGAGAATTGGCCCATAAACTGTGGCTCACCAGATGAGCTACCTGCTTGGGACTACCGTAGGTGGATTGCGGATCATGACAAGGATTCTCGATATTCTCTCATAGAATCAGACGGATCACAAAGCAAATCGAGTGCCTTCAAAGCCCACTCACCAGGCACCGTTGACCCAGTGCCATACATGACCGCACGTGTGTCTCGATCCCAATTCACCTACAGTTTCCGACTCAGCCCGGGTCCCAAATTCATCCGGCTACACTTGTATCCCACCCAATATGTCGGCCTGGATGATTTTGATCCTTCCAAGGCCTACTTCGCCGTCAAAGCCGGACGCTTCACTCTACTCAGGAACTTCAGCGCATATCTCACAGCCGAAGCGTCGGGATATAAGACGGTCAGGAAGGAGTTCTGCGTCTATGTGGAAGAGAATGTCGAAAAGCTTGACGTCACGTTTATTCCGACCCCAAGTCCCCCATCCGAAAATCATAGCAATAGTACTTCCTACGCGTTTGTCAATGGAATTGAGATCGTCTCAATGCCGGACACACTCTACTACACGCCAGCAGGATATCAAAGCCCTCCTCTTATCGGCGAAAACTACATTTTCGGAGACTACACTGACAAGGCGCTCCAGACGGTTTACCGCCTGAACGTTGGTGGCGGCCATATCCCGCCGGCTAAAGACACTGGCATGTACAGGGAATGGGAGCCGGACTTTCCCGATTACTTCATAAGCCAAGGCTTTGTCCCCTGTAATACGAGCAGGGTTCTACGGTACACCAAAATAGCAAACTACACGGCCCCTGATGATGTCTACCGAACTGCCACTACCATGGGAAACAACGCCACAAATAACAACCTCCGCAACCTCACTTGGAAACTGCCTGTTGACTCCGGGTTCAAGTATCTGGTTAGGCTCCATTTCTGCGAGTTTCAGGAGTTGTTCACGAAGCCTGGGGACAGGATGTTCCGAATCTATTTAGACAACCACACAGCAGAAGCTGCGTTCAGTGTGATTGTGTGGAGCCTTGGTAACAGTATCCCGATATATAAAGACTACGTGGTGAATATTCTAGACGAGGCTTATCTCTTTGTTGATCTGCACACTAGGGCTGAGGATTCTACCTACGAGGATGCTATCTTAAACGGCATGGA
>CAMOHE010045734.1:20223-36501 GCA_946598075.1 Artocarpus hirsutus | reverse complement strand
AAAGCGCCCAACTTTATTCCCTCGATTGCGGATCTTATGATTTAGACCGTCACCTTAAGAATCGTGTCTTCTGCATAATCTGTCCATCATATGCCCAATTCTTAAAGGTTTAGACCGTCAGTCTCAGACTATTGTTTGCTTATCATACATTCAACAAATATGAACGTAAAGAGGACAAGATTTGGTATATGAATAATAAATGAATTCTTTATTGATAAAAATGTCTTCAAAAACTCATTACATTTTTACTCCTTAGGGCATACATGTCTAACATGGCCATCTCCCAAAAATTCCAAAAAATCTGCCCCAACAACCCAAGGATACATCTCCACCTCCTAGAAAGGTTGACCCTCCTTGTCATCCAAGTAGCTAATTGTCATCCCATTTTAACATACTTTCCAAGTTGGAGGTCTTGCTTCTTGAGTACGAGTACATCGACGAGGCAAAAAGATGAAGCAAAGTGGAGAATTTGGGCACTGTCATCTCTCTCTCTCAAAAGGTAAAACTTGTTTGGGTCACTTGTTTTTTCCTTTACTTCTTATGTCCTTTTAATCGGGGAGTGTATGTCATATGCAAGCTATAACCAAGCTATTCAATGCCTAGTCTAAGGCTACGGCAGCAAATAATCACTACAATGAGATGACTGAAGACCTGAGGTTAGCCAAGGAGGAAAGATGTAAGGCTAGCTAGGAGATCCATTCCATAATGGTACTCTTAAGGCCACCCTTGGCAAGCTCTAAAATGCTGAGGATGCCTAATACAAGGCCCTAAAACTAACTTTTTTCTTCTTTTCTTTTTTGTCTGATTGGGCTTGAGGATCTCTGAGCCTTATACCCCTCCCCCTTGTATAATCCTCTTATTTTTTAATGAAAAAATTTCTTCTCCAAGTTTGCTACTGTTCAGAGTTTTTTTGGTGGACTTATATCTGGTTATCAGGTAAGTGCCTTCATGAGACTATAAAAATGTACTTTTTAAGGTTAAATTGTTAGCCTAAGAATAGCTAATTAGGCTTTTAAAAATTTTAAAATTATTCAAATTTCTTGATGATTACTTAAACAACAATTCCACAAAAAACTATAAATGTGTAAAATTAAAGAGATAAGGAAAAAGAGATGCAAACGCTTTTTATATTGGTTTGGCAAAAAATGTCTACATCCATTGTCATTGAGCAAGGCCTCCACTTGACCTCTTCCACTATTTTGACCGCCTTTTTGGCATAATCACTCCAATCTTTTGGGCATGATCACTCCAAACACTATTTCCACTATAAATGCTATTTATTGTGGCTCACCACGACCTTTTACAATCTATCAATTTTATAGAGATTGGTTAACCAAAATAACCCCAAATTTCACAAAGGCTTTGGAAAGCCAATTTACTTGGTTTTATAAGTGTTTGAAAGTTCAAGCTCATTTCTCACAACTCCTAGAAAGGCTTTGAATATAATATGAAGTATACTAGGAGATGATTAAACACACAAAGAGGATTTTAAACAAGTTTGGCTCAAGAACATTTGAAAGCCTGTTGAACTCTTAGAGATTGATATAAGGATGATTCTAGGTGTTCTTAGGTTTTAACAAACTAAAGAAAGAGGTTTTTTATAGGCTAGAGTCTGAAACTAACCGTTTATAGTCGTTTGAGGTGCATTTACAACGGTTAAAAAAACTAGCCGTTAGACTGCGTGGTCCACTGTCGTACACATGGTGCCGTTGGCCACACTGTTGACAAAACCAAGCACTCCTGAGCTGGTGTGGTCGACTGTAGGACACTAGGCATGGTTGACCATGCTCTAGCAATAGCCTAGGTGCCAATTTTGTTTCAAAATTTTTTAGATAATTTTATAATCTAATTTTATTTAAAATGGATTTGAAAACATTTTTAACAATAATCTTTTAGTCTTGAAAAATCTATAGCAAGTAAGAACAATTTTTACAAGACTTAAAAAAGTTAAAGATTAAAATGCTTGAAATCATTTTAAGTTAAAGATCAATTGAAAAATTAATTCTTGGAGCCAATTGTACTTGATAAAAATTTCATGCATGCTCTACATCATATAAGCTTAAAAATATAACATAAACCTATTCTTCATGCTTGTTGATGCCATTTCTTCCAATCACGTGCTCTCAATCAATGATCCATCTTCTCTTTAATTTCTTCTAAGATGATGAATTTCTTCCAAGTATCTTGAGATGTTGAAAAAAATACTAAATGGCTCTAAATACTCAAGATAAATTATTAGCACTTAAGCAATTAATTGTTTGTTGTCATCAAAACAAAAATAAATATTGCATTTGAAACCTTGGGGCCAACAATCTCCTCCTTTTTCATGATCGCAAACAATTGGTTGCATTAGATAAAATAAGGAAAGAAACTTGAAATAACTAATGAATTTTTACTTGGAGTTTTCTTACTATATAACCTTAAGCTCTCTCTGTCAAATGTAACATAACTCCTACTTAATGTATGCAATCTTAAGGAAACCTCAATCTAAATCCAAATGAAATTAACTAAAATAATCTATAATAAAACTTTAAACATAGCTCCCCCTAGTTGAATGAAATAAGTATAGCAATGCAAAGCAATTAACCTAATTCTTCTCCCTTTTTTGTCATCAACAAAAAGAAAGACACTTATAACCAAACGTGGAACTAAAATTCCATAAAACTACAAGATAATATAGAATCCATAGTTCAAATCTCAAAGTGGTCTTGAAAGAGTGAAAAACATCCAAACATATAAGAAAGAAACAAAAACTATGAAATAAGCCAAGATGGGTGCGGTCCACACATGTTGAGACGCCTAAGCTCCTCGAGAATGCTACCCAAGTGTTGTTGAGCTTTGTAAATTGCTCATCTATATGGGTACAATAATCAACAAAAGTGGACTCGAGGGTTTTAAAGCAAGAGACTAGCTCCTGAAATGAATTGGTAAAAGATGAACAGGCTAGAGGTTCTTGATGAAGGTTTTCTTCCATAGCAAAGTGTTCCTTAGCTTGTTCAATTTCCTGTTGTTCTTCCTCATTGAAATGTGGAGCCTGTCTTTGAGCTTCTTGTTGCCAAATACTATTTACTTTTTCAAACCCATTCTCTTGAGGTTTGTTGCAGCAAAGAATATATTTAGAGCTGGTTTGTATTTTTTAGGTTCTCTAATGAGGAGAACCTCAAAGTACTCAAAAGTGCAAGTCAATAACATCCCATAAGGTAAATTCAGACCAGATTGACTACCAAAAGCAGCTATTATATAACTAAGAATCAACTGTCCAATGTTTAGTTAGGTACCACTAACAATGCAATATGTGAAAGGCATGTCAAAAGTAGTAAGGTTGTCTTTGTGGCCAGCCTTAGGGATAAGGCTCAGTGAAATAATGAGATGAAGACTTTTACTCGAATAGGTAGGTCTCTAGCCCTTGGTTTAAGTTGATGAATGTCATTAGGTGACTCCATAAGTGTTCCATACACAACAGCTAACTCAAAATCCTTCCTGAATGTGTCTAATGAAGGTGCGGGTAATCTATCATTGGGAATTTCTAACGCTGAGCTTATAGTCTAATTTTATAGTTTTGCCTTTCAGTTAACAACAAATGGTAAGATTTTGAGGGTTGGCATTCATTTAGGAATAGAAGGTTTTTATTAGCCTAGGGTACACCTAAACTCTAGTTTCTACCAAATTCAACCATCCTAACCTTTCTAATAAACTCCTAAGATTCAGTGATTGCATTTCCTCAAACATAATAGTTCTTCTAATAGTATATGTTTCTTAACTAAGGCTACATATGATTTCCTACTACTAAAAGTCAAAGTGGTAGGATCATGAATTGCCTTAGTGTGATATTTGTTGTCGTCGTTGATTGTTTATTGCTTTTTATGCCTCCTTGACTATTCTCCATGCCCTGCCATGATTGGAACACTCAAAAAAATGTTTCAAAATCTCAAAATTTGCTGAAGGATGAATTTGAGATGGAATGGGCAGATTTTAGATAAAAAAGAAGTTATTTTGGAGTGATTTTGACAATATTTTAAAGTAGGAAAGACAAGAAAACTTGATTAGAATCAAAAGAAACCAAATGGGAGGATTGAAAGGAGCATTTCGCTCTGCTTGTGCAAAGAATCGAAGAAGAAAATGAGAGAAAAAAATAGATAAATCTCTCTTTAAAGGCCGTCTTAGGTTGGGTCTAGACTAGGCCTCCCCGATGGCCTAGTCGGTTGCGTTATACTAGTCGCGATCAACCGCGGCTGCTCAAAATGCAGCCTACGCTACTTCAAGGCAATTAAAGCCTTTTTATTTTAAAAATAATTTTAAAAATATTTTGAAAACACTTAAATTTGTTTTAAAATAAATATAAATATTTATGAACTAGTTAAAATGGAAAATATGTAAAATAACAATAAAGATACAAAATTGTTTGAATTAATCCTGTATAATAAAGAGATGAATATGTCATACATACATTTATGGAATTATCATAAAAAAAATAAAATAAATTTCAATGAAATTGCAAATTGATTATCACAATTAAAACAATATGTAATATTAAATAAAAAAACAAATGTGAACGTTATGAAATTCTCAAACTTTCAAATTTAAATCTAAAGCATCTAAAATGTCAAGTCCTCGCCTAAGACATAAAAAACGATCTAATGCAAGAGGCTTAGTGAAAATATTGGCAAGTTGTTCATCGGTGCTAACAAATTCATGTAATATCACCTCTATGAATATGATCAATTAAGAAATGGTGTCTAATTTCTATGTGCTTTGTGTGTGAATGCAAAACTAGATTTCTAGATAAATTGATAGCACTAGTGTTATCACACTTAATTGGGATGTGCTCATAATGCAATCCTAGATCCATAAGTTTTTGTTTCATCCAAAGGATTTGAGGGCAGCAACTATCCACCGAAATGTATTCAACTTCCATGGTTGATAGAGCAACTAAATTTTGTTTCTTACTAAACCAAAAGACTAGTGTAAAACCTAAGAAACGACATGTTCCACTTGTGCTTTTCCTATCAAATGTGTAACTAGCTTAATCAACATCGAAATAACTTAATAAGTCTATATGTGTGCCTTTGGGATAGCCTAATCCTAATTTCTTAGTGCCACTTAGATATCTAAAAATATGCTTAACTACACTAAGATGTGATTTTTACATCCAGTCCACGTGTAGTCAAATAAAGTAAGGAACCAATCATACCTCAATTTTTTGTAATGTTTACTACCTTTTTAGTTTACTCCTTTTCTAACTCGATTGTTGAGCTCATAGGAGTTGGCATTGGCTTTAGACTTTCTATTTCAAATCTTTGAAGGAGATCCTTTACATATTATGCTTGGTTGATGATGATACCATCTTTGGTTTGTTTGATTTGCAATCCAAGGAAGAAATTCAAATCTTCCATCATGCTCATTTCAAAATCACTGTGCATACACTTAAAAAATTCTTTACAAAAGGAAACATTAATAGTGCCAAAAATAATGTCTTCAACATAAATTTTCATAACAATCAAATCATCACCCTTCATTTTTGTAAAAAGAGTAGTATATGTTTTTCTCATTAAAAATCCATTTTCAATCAAAAATTTAGTCAACCTATCATACCAAGCTGTAGGAGCTTGTTTTAAACCATATAAAGCATTTTTCAATTTAAAAACATAATCCGGATACTTATGATCTTGAAAACCAGGTGGTTGATCAACATAAACTTCTTCTAAAATGTATCCATTTAAGAATTCACTTTTGACGTCTATTTGCTAAAGGGTGAATCCTTTGTGACAAGTTAAAGCAAGTAACATTCTAATGGATTCTAGATGAGCAACCAGTGCAAAGGTTTCTTCATAGTCGATACCTTCTTCTTGATTGAAACCTTGGGCACTAACCTAGCCTTGTTTTGCACAATTATGCCTTGCTCTTCCTTATATTTCCAAACACCCATTTAGTACCAATTATGGATTGAAAACTAGGCCTAGGAACAAGTTCCTAAATATCATTTCTTTCAAATTAATCTAGCTCTTCTTGCATTGCTAAGATCCAAAATTCATCAGTTTTGGCATCTTTAAAACATTTTGGTTCAGTTTGAGAAAGAAAAGCTAAATTGTTACAATGTTTTTAAATGATGATCAAGATCTCACACCATGAGTTGGGCTATCATGAGTGACAATATCAGTCTTAGAGTAATAGGGATGTTGTGACACCTATTATTTTTCAAATTGGTATAGTTATGATTAAATTAATTGCTAGTACGCCAATTCAAATTTTGCAGAATGCTTGTTTCATCTATAATCTAATTCATATTATTTACTCTAACTATTTTCAATTTTTCTAAAATTTTTCAACACCTATTTTTAAAATTTCAAAATGCTTTTGGAACTTCTAATTAATTAAAAAAAAACCATTTAACATTAGTTCCAAAAATGCTTTTGGAACTTCTAATGAATTTGATACCTACTTCCATCCCTTTTGTTCCCTCTTTCTTTTCTTTTCCTTTTTCTTTTTCTTCTTCTTCTCTCACTCTTGTCTCTCCCTTTCTCTCCTTGCTCTTCAATTTCTCCCTCCTTCTTCTTACTTCCATGGTGGCTCAATCAAGGGAGATCTAAGAAGAAAATCAGACAACACCTTTAAGCTATTTTCTCACTAGATTCATAAAACAATCTTCCATAAACTCCTAGGTTAAGGAAGCTTAGAGATTTTCAAGATCAAACAATGTTTTTGAGTTAGTTTTAAAGGGATATTTTCTAAACTAAAACTTTGATTTAAATTTGTATTTTAGAATAAAATTATGAGATTCGTGTTTTTGATGTTCTAGGATGGTTATACAACGTCTTTAAAGCTTGATATACTTAGATCTTTGTTTCAAGTAAGTCCTTGAGTTAGTTTTGAAAAGTTTTAATTTTTGGTTTAGATTTATATGCTGAGTATGAAAATTTTGAGAAAAATGATTTATATGTGTTTAAGTGTGATATTCCATAGATTTTGTGCATTATGTATGTCTTGGGAATTGATAAAAAGGTCAGATTGTGTCTTAAAGTATGAAAACTTCAAAAATGGAAAGCCAGTTTTTCGAAAGTGGCTCTATTGGCAAGCTGGACTCATCAAACGGTAGGCTGGACCAGTTGGCAAGTTTGACAGGTCGATCCTTTCCAACTGGTAGGTCGAACCCTACCAAACTAGCAAGCCAAATCTTGTAGATTGGTAGGTCTATAGAGGGGTCTAAAAATGCATAGTTTGATCGACTGGTAGAAAGTAGTTGATCGATGACCAGTTGTGTAGTCCAAACTCATTTATTTTCATCGTTTTGTGTTACGAAATATTCTAAGGATTTCATATTAATGATTATGACACATTAATAAAAATAGATGGTAAATTGGCATGGTTAAAGAGTAGGATTTAATTTAAGGTATGGTTGTTTTATACGCCTTAGGATAATGACATACTTGAAGCTTACGTGGTGAACTTGATTTCGAGAACTGGAAGTTATCAACAGTATATTCTTTAAGAGGTAGGGATTCTATTACTTGCCTTTTGTGAGGTTTTGTGGAATTAAAATTGGTTCTTTACAATACAAGATATATACATATATATATGTTGAATTATTATAATATGAATATCACTTATGAGACAGTAATATGAACTCATCCTATATTGTACAGCAAAGAATAAATTGATTTGACATGTGTTGTTATAAATGGAGAAGCACGGTTAGGAAATATACTCTATACATAACAGTAGTGGTTATGAGGGGAATGGTAACATGTGAAGAGGGCGGCGGCTAGGTCCTTAGGCACGAATACCCTAAAAGGTAAACAGGGGGTGGTAATGATGCTCCCTTGGGTTAAAGGTCTCAAAACGCACTGTAGAAAAATCGATTTGATGTGGAATCAAGGCTTGATGTCCCCTTACTTGGCACTCTTCGAATGATTGATACAATGGTCATGCATGCCCATTTGGGTTTCGTTGAGTGATGAAATACTCCATTGTAATGTGAATACCGATGAACATTGATAAACTATGATATATGTATATATGTAAATGTATGGAACTTAGTAACAAATGCCATAAGGTACCCACTAGATATGATCATAATGAATCTCATGAGATGAATAATGTTATTGGTTAACTAATCATGCTGGTATTAATGTGGTAATGATAAAATCTAAAGGTGAGTAATGGTTTTTCCTATGGAGCATGTTATTGCTCATTCTCCTATATTTTCATCTTTTCAAGACTCACAAAGTGTAAGGTAGCTACGATAAAAATAGTTGAGGAAGCCATATAACTATATTCATTTGGAATTGCCTCATTTGTTAAGAATATTCTTCATTATGATGCAATCATTTTATGTTACTATGTATGGCTATATTAAGATGTATTTAGGGTTAGAATGGTGATGATGACAGTTTTATATTATTAAATTAAATGTGATATATTAAATTATGGTTTGTTGTTGTTTATATGATTATTTTGATTTGAAATTTTTCATTTAAATCCCGAGCAAATTTCTTTTGAAGTTTTATTTTTATTTTTTGATCTTTATTTAATTTATTAAAAACTGCTAACCCCCACTTAGGGGCGTTACAAAATTTTTGGTATTATAGCATAGGTTCGGTTAACCTAGAGAGTATAGCACTAGTTTTTATTTTGAAACGATTTAATTGTTTGAAAATTTCATCATCAAATTAAACCTTCAGGTTGATTTATAATGTCCAGAAAGATGTTGTGACATGAAAAAACCCTAGAATGGAATATGTGAGTGCAATAATTATATAAAATGAAATTATGCGTAGATTGCTTTGGAGAGATTTGTATAGATACAAGGATTTAAAAGCCATTTATCTAGTACAAAATGACAAGAAACACAAGGCTTAAGTTGTTGACTTCAAGGTTTAGCATGGTTGTGCCAAATTCTTTATAATTGATTCAAACATATGTAATGAGGTGCATTGACTCGATGGACTACTTAAGTCTTGATAATTTTCTTGGAGGTTCTATTTACTTAAGGAATATGAGATAAGTTAAGAATCCATGACATTGAGCCTTTAATGAGATGAATGTTAATCTTTAGCTTTGTTGAGATTTTGTATAGTCAAAGAATTTATGAATTTCAATGTTGGAATATATATGTTGCATACATTGTATTTAAGTGACATCAATGGCCTTTACATAGAAATATAATATGAAAATTACCAATAGAAGTACCTTAAGTAAATCATGATACTTAAGGCATAAATGATGATTTTGGATCTTGAAGATGAAGGCATATGCAATGTTTAGATGTGAATCTCTCGATTACTTGAAGTTTTGTTATATGAGGAATTAAAGATTGTATAAGTGAGATTATGAGGATTTAGATGTTCTTAAGTACTAACATCAATGGTCCTTGCCCATTGATGTGATTTATGTTCAAAAATAGAAAGCATATTGATTTCGAGATTAGTCATGTTCAAAAACCTTGGTAGTGTTAATAGTAAATCTATTGATAAGATATTGAGTATTAAGGATAAATAGAGGTGCATACCTTGTTCAACAAGGTTTTGATTATGAGCTAATCCCTATCTATATGTATCTTTATATGAATATGAGCTCATTTCTCCAAGCTCACACTCTCTCTAAATTTGTCATTCTCTCTTTAACTTGCAAATCCTCTTCCTTCTGTCTAGAACTTCTTTATTCTCTCTCTAAGAATTTCACAAAATTCTACAACTTACTACCTTGATTTTTCTTTGCTATTTATCATTCCTTCTTCATACCATGAACCCAAAGTATCAACATATGAGAAAGTATTTTCCATCACTTTCCTAGAAAGTTCTAAGGAAGAAATACAAGGCTAGGATCACTTGATTGTGGATTCTTATGTGTTTTGATATCCCTAGTGATGTAAGGATGCTGATAGAGAGGAAGATCTATCTGAGTGACTTTAGTCAAGATGTCAATTTACCATGTATGGGTACCAGTTGTAGTACCATGAAAAAAAAGAGCTCGTGTAATCGCGGTGACTTGTAGCACATATGGGCGACAAAATTGTAACAGTAAATGTACTTCTCTTGGATTTGTTTTAGTAAATAGAGAGGATAAAATAAATTTATGTGGGGATGAACTTTTTAAAGAGAACTTAGGTAATCTCCATGCTTCTCTTTAAGATCATCTTAATGGATATATTCAAGATACAATCTCTAAACCTTGGCCTGAATTCCATGCAAAAGATAACGCCTCAAAAATATGGCATTTTAAGATTCTGTTTGCCAAATCATAAGAAAACTAAATGGAAATATAGTCATCACTTTATCGAGGTTGTTAAGTGTTTGTTTGTTTGAAATCATTTTAGTTGGTGTTCAATAATTTATTCCTTTCTTTTCAATAAAAAAACTATTTTGTACTTAGAATATTTGCTTTTGTGTTCAGAATAATTGTAGTTATTAGATTGACACAGTAAGTGTTAGTGTCTCATTTAATTTTTGGTTGTCTTTATATATATATTTATGTATTAATAATAATGAATAAAATGAAATAAAAAAAATATATATTGTCTTATTAGATACATTGCATGTCCTACTGTAGCATGTTTGAATTTTTGAAACTTATCTAGAAGTTCCAAGACTTGTGTCTCATTTCAAAAATTCTATAGTAGTTTGTCATTTGCATTGATTTTCTAGATTTGGTTTACGAGTGTCAAAAAGTCTACAGTTATTTTAGAGTATCTTCAATCAAACTATTTTCAATTGTCAAAAATTGTACAACTTAAGTCTCATTTTTTGTCAAAAGTCAATCATACTTTCCATAACTGCCTATACCTTTTTCTTACTTTCTTGCCTGCATAATATTGTGTTTAGATATTTGGATTACCAGTTTGTTACCTACTCGCTTGTCTTTTTAGTCCTTTTGCATACCCATCATCTTTAAAATCTCAGTTAGAACTTAGAGTTTAGATAGAGCCAACATAAAGCAACCAGTCATACAAACCAAATATGTCTACCACTTAGTTAACCAAGAAAATAAAGAATGACTGTATCTTTTGTTGTTCTAGCCCTAGGAAAGATTAAGTCTATCTAGAAGCTGCAAAATACTTATGACAAGTCTTAGCATGTAGATAGATTAACCTAATCTATGGGGGTGGTAGTTTAGGAATGATGAGAAATGTCGTAACTAGAGCTAAGTCTAGTGGTGTCAAAGCGATGGAGATTAACCCTCATGTCCAAGCTAGAGGGAACTTTTGTGAGGAAACCATATGTAAGAAGAAAAGAGTTTTGGACATCTCTGAATGTCTTAAAATCATGCTTGATAATTCTGATGCTTTTATAGCATACCTGGTGGCCTAGTAGCCTTAAGGAAATATTCGTAGTTACTAGTAAGAATTTATTGGGTATTTACTCCAAACCCTTGGGACTTTTGAATGCAAATGGTTTTTATGATGGTCTTTTAAAATTTTTAGATTACATTGTGGAACAAAACTTCATTGTAGAGTCGGAAATACAAATCTTTACTACTGCTTCAATAGCCAAAGAATTTCTAGATAAGGTATAAATCATATATTAGAAATCCAATGCAGCATCATCCAAACTTGATTGGGAGAAAAGAAGTCAGAACGGCCATTGGATTTGAATCTCTACCTATAATCTTTCGGTTTTATCCATGGCATGTACATCCATATTTCATGTATCTTAAATAACCGCTCTTCTTTAGACTCTGTATTTCTTGTGGCAAGCTGTTGTTAAAACTTTTAGATTCATTGACTCTAATGTCAGAATAGCTAGTGATAAGGAGTAATTAATACTCTTAAAATGCATCATATTTAAGCCCTAATCTTTTGTTTATCGATGCTTTTGCATTGTCTAAGCATGTATGATTAGGATAGTTGATTATATGAAGTGCTATGTACTCTCAAAATGTGTTCACGTCATATTTGCAATGTATGGTATTTTATTAATGTCTTGTGGAAGTATAAAGTTAATTGTGGGAATACTCCGTAAAAAAATATAAGTATATTATTTGGGTTGATAGCTTATTTCTAAGAGAGAATATCCATTTATAAAAGGATCTGTTGAGTTTGCTTACAACTACGGGATTCCTTCTAAGCTCTCTATGTATGATTTTAATGTACGATTTTAATAGAAGTGCTTGTGTTATTTATTTTATGATTATGTTTTAATTTAATTTTAGTTGGGATATGAAACTAACCAAGCATGACTTTTTCTTTCATACAAAGAAAAAGGGACTCAAGATAAGATATAAAAATATTCTTTTGGCAATCTCCTTAATGTAATTGTAAACCACAGTCTAGCAACAATGAAGGACTAGAAAATGGTATGAAAAAGCCTATGAACTTTTTTGAATAGATTCCTAAACTATAATGCGATGTTGTAAATTTGGAACCTGTTAGCAATACTCTTGTTGATGGTTTTGGTATTTAGAATAAAATTGTTATTTCAAGTAAATGAATGGAGATATGGTAGTCCACCACATTTGGAGACAAATAACATTGAGGTGTAGAGTAGAAAGTGGAATCATAACAGATTTGTGACTATTACTTATACCATAGATTTGAAATTTTGAGGACAAAATTTCTTCAAGGAGAGTAGAGCTATGACAACCGTTATTTTTCTAACTAGTATACTTATGATTAAATTAATTGCTAGTATGCCAATTAAAATTTTGTAGAATTTTTGTTCATCTAAAATCTAATTCATATTATTTATTCTACGTATTTTCAATTTTTCTAAAGCTTTACTATGCCTTGTTTTAAAAATTTTAAAATGCCCTTGGAACTTCTAATTAATTTCAAAAATGTCAATCATTTGGCATTATCTACTTCAAAGTCTCCAAAGGAGACTAAATTCTACACCTGCTTCCATCCTTTTTGTTCCATCTTTCTTTTTCTTTTTCTTTTCCTTCTTCTTCTCTCACTCTTGTCTCTCGCTTTCTCCCCTTGCTCTTCATTTTCTCCCTTATTCTTCTTACTTCCATGGTTGCTCAATCGAGAGAGATCCAAAAAGAAAATCAAACAACACCTTCAGGCTATTTTTTTTTTACTAGATTCACAAAACGACCTTCCACCAACTACTAGGTTAAAAAAGCTTAGAGATTTTCAAGACCAAACAACGTTTTTGAGTTAACTTTGAAGTGAGAATTTCCAAACTAAAACTTTAATTTAAATTTGTATTTTAGCATAAAATTTATGAGATACATGTTTTTGATGTTCTAGGATGGTTATACAACATTTTTGAAGCTTGATATACTTAAATCTTTGTTTTAAGTGAGTCCTTGAGTTAGTTTTAAAAAGTTTTGATTTTTAGTTTAAATTTCTATGTTGAGTATGAAAATTTTATGAAAAAAGAACTACATGTGTTTAAGCGTGATATTCCCTAGTTTTTGTGCATTTTCTATGTCTTAGGAATCAATAAAATGGGGTTTGATTGAGTTTTAAAATTTGAAAAATTCCAGAATGGAAAACCAATTTCCTAGAAATGGCTCTATTAGTAAGGCTAACTCGCTAATCAGTAGGCTGGATAGACCAATCCCTTCCAACCAGCAAGTCAAACCCTACTAAATCGGCAGGCCAAACCCTACAAATTGGCAAGCTAGAAGAGGGGTCTAAAAATGTGCTGTTTGATTGGCAAGCTGAAACTAGTTGATGAACAAGCCGATTAAGCAGTACAAACTCATCTGTTTTTCATTGTTTTGTGTTATAAAATGTTCCAAGAATTTCATATTAATGATTTTGGCACACTAATAAAAATATATGGTAAATTGGCATAGTTATAGAGTAGGATTTAAGTTAAAGTATTTGTTGTTTTATACATCTTAAGATAATAATGTACTTGGAGCTTACATGGTGAACTTGGTTTCGAGAACTAGAAGTTATCAATAGTATATCCATTAAGAGATAGGAATTCTATTACTGGTCTTTTGTGAGGTTTTGTGGAATTAAAATTGGTTCTTTACAATACAAGATATATACATATATATATATATATGTTAAAGTATTATAATATGAATATCACTTATGAGATAATAATATGAACTCGTCCTATATTGTACAGCAAGGAATGAATTGATTTGACATGTGTTGATATAAATTGAGAAACATGGTTAGCAAATGCACTCTATACATAACAGTAGTAATTATGAGAGAAATGGTAAGATGTGAAGAGGGCGACGGTTACATCCTTAGGCACGAATACCCTAAAAGGTAAATAGGGGGAGGTGATGACACTCCATTAGGTTGAAGGTCTCTAAACGCACTGTACAAAAATCGACTTGATAAGGAATCAAGGCTTGATGTCCCCTCACCTGGCACTTTTGGAATGATTGATATAGTGGTCAAGCGCACCCATTTGGGTTTCGTTGAGTTACATGATGAAATACTCCATTGTAATGTGAATACCGATGAACATTGATAAACTATTATATATGTATATATGTAAATGTATGGAACTTGGTAATGAATGACATAAGGTACCCACTAAATATGATCATAATGAATCTCATAAGATGAATAATGTTGTTGGTTAACTAATCATACAGGTATTAATGTAGTAATGATAAAACCTAAAGGTGAGTAATGGTTTTTCCTACTAAGTATATTATCGCTCTATTGAGGGTTTTGGAACCCCGGTCAAAGCCTAGGGTTTTTTGATTGATTAGTCATATTGGTACCTAGGATAGACTTAAGAACCTCTTATACGAGTGGTCAAAGGTTCGAATCCTAAGCGACACGATCCCCCCGCGGGTGGCAAATCCAAGCAGGGGACTCGCTAGGCTCCGGTCGGGGAACCAAAACCCTCAACACACTCATTCCCCTATAGTTTCATCTTTTCATGACTTAAAAAGTGTGAGGTGACTACGAGAAAAATAGTTGAGAAAGCAATATAATTGTATTCAATTGGAATCACCTCGTTTGTTAATAATGCTCTTCATTATGATATAAGCATCGTGTGTTACTATCTATGACTGTATGACATAAATATCATGTGTCCTATTCGATGTTAATCTTGTTATGATAGTTGTATTGATCTGGAGATGATATTTTGAGAAGAGTTTGAATCTTCTTAAACCTCTTTTCTTTTGTTGTTGATATCTAGGTTCTTTATTTAATATTCCAAATCTAAATCATCATCATCTTCTACTTTCTCGATGGAAATATTATTTTCATTAGATACAACATGTGTAGATTTTTCTACAATTAGAATTCTTTTGTTAAACACTCTATAAGCTTTGCTAGTACAAGAATAACTAAGGAAAATACTAACATCGGATTTTACATCAAATTTTCCCAAATTGTCTTTAATGTTTAAAATAAAACATTTACCTCCAATAGTCGATATTAGGTTTTCTATCCTTCTAAAGCTCATAAGGAGTTTTATTCATTTTAGGTTTGGTAAGAACTCTATTAACAACATAGCATGCGGTATTAAAGGCTTTTACTTAAAAATATTTTGGTAAACTATTTTCATGTAGCATAGTTCCAACCATTTCTTGAAAAACTTTATTTTTCCGCTCAACCACACCATTTTGTTGAGGGGTCTTGGTTTCAAAAAGTTATGTCTTTAAAGGATTTCTTGAATTCCTTCTTCTTCATGTTTTTCCTATTTGTTTCCTTTTCAAAAGGACAATCTAGTCTTATATGGCTGGGTTTCTTACAATCATAGGATATTACCTCATTTTTCTTTGATTTCTCACTTCGTTTATCTCTTTTTCTAGTCCCTTTGTTTCGATTGAATTTTCGATAGAAATTCTTGTATTTCTTTGCAAGCATAACCATTTCGTCGAAGTCCTTTGGATTGAGGCTTTCGTCTTCTTCATCTTCATCGTCAAGTATGGAAGTTATCAATGCCATATCTTTCTTCTTTTTATCTTCTTCCTTTTTTGATTTTGTCTTCTTGTTATTTCATGGGTCATGAGAAAATCGACCAATTCTTCTATTGGTAGAGTTGATAAGTCCTTAGCCTCTTCTAGTGTTGCTCTCTTAACATGCCATGATGGTGATAAAGATCAAACAAACTTCCTTACTAGTTCACTGTCTTTAAAAGTCCTACCAATGGACTTTAATTCGTTAATAGTATCTGTGAATGTAGTATATATTTCATTGGTAGTTTCATGCTTTTTAATTTTAAACATTTTATAATCATGCAAGAAATAGTTTATCTTAGTTTCTTTGACTTGGTTTGTCCCTTCATGGACAACCTTTAATGTGCACCATATCTTATGTACGGATGTGCAAGATGTTACTCTATTAAATTGAGTTCTATCTAATGCACAACATAGAAAGTTAATAGCTTTAGCATTCAAAGATAG
>CAMOHE010045734.1:0-20203 GCA_946598075.1 Artocarpus hirsutus | reverse complement strand
AGCTCATAAGGAGTTTTATTCATTTTAGGTTTGGTAAGAACTCTATTAACAACATAGCATGCGGTATTAAAGGCTTTTACTTAAAAATATTTTGGTAAACTATTTTCATGTAGCATAGTTCCAACCATTTCTTGTAAAACTTTATTTTTCCGCTCAACCACACCATTTTGTTGAGGGGTCTTGGTTTCAAAAAGTTATGTCCATAGCCTTCTTTGTTACAAAATAATTCAAAGGCATCACTATCGAACTCGTCACCATGGTCAATTCTAATCGAAGTAATCATATAGCCTTGTTCATTATGAACTCTTTTGTAAAAATATGAAAATGTTTTTAAAGCATCATCTTTATTTGTCAAAAACATAACCAAAGTAAATCTTAAAAAATCATCAACAATGATAAAGGCATAATGTTTACTATCTAGACTTGTAGTCCTAGAAGGATCAAATAAATAAATATATAAAAGTTATAAAGGTTTACTAGTAGGAATTTCAAAAATTGGTTTAAAAGAAGTTTTGACTTGTTTTTTGAATTAGCATGCTTCACATCCTTTACGTTTTTCAAATTTGAGTTTTGGCAAACCCCAAACAAGTTTTTTTCTAGAAATTTTTGAAAGTAAATGCATGCTAGCATGTCCAAGTCTTCTATGCCAGAGTCATGTTTCATCATTTAAACCCAAAGACATTGGTTTTTGTTTGAACTTTTTTCGACAACAATTGTATAAACATTTTCATTTTGGTCACCAATAAATACAACCTTACTATTAAAACATTATAAATCAAACATCTAGAAGATTCAAAAGTAACCTTATATCCCCTATCACATAAATGATTAATGCTGAGTAAATTATGCTTTAAATTATCAACTAGAAAAATACTTTCAAGAAGAGGAGATGAACCATTACTGATATCACCTACACCAAGAATTTTGCCTTTTGCATCATCGTCAAAAGTGACATGTCCTCCATTCTTCTTTGTGAAGTTAGGAAATAAGAGATCCCCAGTCATATGTTTTGAACATCCACTATCTAGGAACCATTTTCTCTGTCTTCAATTCCTACAAAAACATTTTTAATTCTTGACTTTTGAAACCACATAACTTTGGATCCGTTGGTGTTAGTTTTTGTAACTTTTGGAACCCATTTTTGTTTAGCTCTGAAATACACACTTTTCTTGATATAGCAATAAGATGCTATGTATCCATCTTTATTGCAATGAGTACATACATATTTTGAGTCTTGAGAACTAGTTGATGCTTTAACAAAATAATTTTTGAAATATTTTTTATCAATGTGTGGTTTATATCATGAACCACTCTTGTTAAAAACACATCTTTGTTCACCAAGCATTATTTCAAAACTTTTCTTTCTATTGTTGAATTTTAAAATCATTTTATTTAAGTCATCAACTTTCTCTTTTAAAGATGCTTCTCAATAACTAAAGCATCACTCTTAGATTTTTTATTTTTAGGAATATCAATTTCTTCTAAGAGAGTTGCTACATTCTTTTCAAGCAAAGAAATTTTAAGAGCTAATTTCTCATAGTCATCATGCAATTCATTAAAAGCTCAAGATAGTTCTATGACATCAATATCATCACATTCATCATCAGAGGAGATAAGAGTACTTACCTCATCGTCGTTGATGGCCATGAAGCATATGTTGGCTATGTCTCTCAGCTTATCATCATCGAAGTCTTTGGATTCAAGCTCATCCCAGGTGGCTTTAAAGGATTTCTTGAATTCCTTCTTCTTCATGTTTTTCCTGTTTGTTTCCTTTTCAAAGGATAATCTAGTCTTATATGGCTGGGTTTCTTACAATCATAGGATATTACCTCATTTTTCTTTGATTTCTCACTTCGTTTATCTCTTCTTCTAGTCCCTTTGTTTCGATTGAATTTTCGATAGAAATTCTTGTATTTCTTTGCAAGCATAACCATTTCGTCAAAGTCCTTTGGATTGAGGCTTTCATCTTCTTCATCTTCATCGTCAAGTATGGAAGCTATCAATGCCATATCTTTCTTCTTTTTATCTTCTTCCTTTTTTGATTTTGTCTTCTTGTTATTTCATGAGTCATGAGAAAATCGACCAATTCTTCTACTGGTAGAGTTGATAAGTCGTTAGCCTCTTCTAGTGTTGCTCTCTTAACATGCCATGATGGTAATAAAGATCGAACCAACTTCCTTACTAGTTCGCTGTCTTTAAAAGTCCTACCAATAGACTTTAATTCGTTAACAGTATCTATGAATGTATATATTTCATTGGTAGTTTCATGCTTTTTAATTTTAAACATTTTATAATCATGCAAGAAATGGTTTATCTTAGTTTCTTTGACTTGGTTTGTCCCTTCATGGACAACCTTTAATGTGCACCATCTCTTATGTACGGATGTGCAAGATGTTACTCTATTAAATTGAGTTCTATCTAATGCACAACATAGAAAGTTAATAGCTTTAGCATTCAAAGATAGTTTTCTTTTATCCTCATCAGTATATTCTTTGGGTTTTTTAGGAACTAAAACTTTGTCCAATTCTTTCATTAGTTTTTAAGGACCATTTTGGACAATGTTCCATAGATCATAATCAATAAAATGCAAATAAATAGACATCCTAGTTTTCCAATAATTGTAATCAATTCCATTAAAAAAATGAGATCTACTTGTGAAGTGACCTTCCATAATATGTGAAGATTGAGTAGCCATGCTCAAGATTGTGAAATCTTTTTAAAAAATAAGTTCAAGCTTCCCACTCTAATACCGATTGTCAGCCCAAGAATAGGTACCCAAGAGGAAGGTGGGTTGGGTTTTTAAAACTTTTTACAATTATGGAATTTTCTAGATGATTACTCAAACAACAAATCCACAAACCACTATAGATGCTTAAAGTTAAAGAAATAAGGGCAAAGAGATGCAAACGCTATTTATAGTGGTTCATCAAAATGCCTACATCCTCTATCGATGACAAGGCCTTCACATAACTCTTTCACTAATTTGACCGTCTTTGACACACGATCACTCCAACTATGATCTAGTGACTTGTTTACCCGAGACTTACCACGACGTCGTACAATCCACCAATTTTATAGAGATTGACAAATCAAAATAACCCCGAATTTAACAAAGGCTTTAGAAATCCAATTTACTCAGTTTTACTAGTGTTTGAAAGTTTAAGCTCACTTTTCACAACTCCTAGAAGGGCTTAGAATACCATATGAAGTATACTAGGCGATGATTGAGCACACAAAGAAGATTTTTAAAAAGTTTGGCTAAAGAATGTTTAAAAATTTGTTGAACACTTAGAAATTGATACAAGGATGATTCCAGGTGTTCTTATGTTTTAACAAACTCAAAAATGAGGTCATTTATAGGCTAGAGTCCAAAACTAGCCGTTTATAGCCGTTTGAGGAGCATTTACAATGGCTAGAAAAGAAGCCACTAGACTGTACGATCGACCACCATACACATGGCATGGTCAGCCATGCTGCTGCCAAGACTAGCCGCTCTTGGGCTGGTGCGATCAACCACAATGCACTAGGCACGGTCGACCGCACCTCTGGCAATAACCTAGGTGCCAATTTGGTTTCAAGAATTTTAAGATAATTTTATAAACAAATTTAACTTAAAATGGATATGAAAACATTTTTGACACTAATATTTTAATCTCGAAAATTTTGTAGTAAGTAAGAACAAGCAAGAACAATTTTTACATGGCTTAAAAAAATTAAAGATTAAAATGCTTGAAATCATTTTAAGTTAAAAATCAATTGAAAAATTAATTCTTTGAGCCAATTTTACTTGATAAAAATATCATGCATGCTCTACATCATAGAAGCTTAAAAATAAAACATAAACCTATTCTTCATGCTCTTGATGCCATTTCTTCCAACCTCATGCTCTTAGTAAATTTGATCCATATTCTCTTTAATTTCTTCCAGACAATGAATTTCTTTCAAGTATCTTGAGATGCTAAAAAATACTATATAACTCTACACACTCAAGATAAATTATTAGTAGTTGAGCAATTAATTGTTTGTTGTCATCAAAATAAAAATAAATATTGCATTTGAAACCTTAGGGCTAACATAAATATCATCATTTTGCATTCATATTTCTTATTAAACTCGTTAATTAAAGAATACATGTGTTAAATAGTATTTTACTATCTTTGTGTAAAAATATGTTTAATTATGTGTTTTTAATATGTTATTATGTTCAATAATATTTTTGGAAATTTTTAGAATCATTTCGTTATGTTTAATAATTAATTAGTTTGAAATTATTTAAAATCATAAAAATAATGTATGGTAATTTTATTTTGAGTCTTAATGTGTATAAAAATATGTTTTAAGTTTGTAAATCTATTCTATTATATTTTTAGTAATTTTTAAAAATATTTCTAAGTCTTAAAAATTATATTTGTGTCAAATCAAAAGGGCCCAAAAATTTTAGATGTTTATAATTATTTTTAGCATGTTTTGTGTGTTTGAATGTCAAATATATATTTTTAAATTTATTGTAAACATTAAGTCTAATATTTCAATTTTCTATCCTTTGATATGAAATCTAGAAGAAAAACGAAGTAAAACGGCACCAAAATGAGAAAAATCAAAAAATACATGCTTAAGAAACTAGATAAAAATTCAAACTTGAAAAAAAGTTCTACATGGAGCGTTCTTGTTTGTTGGACCAATCGCCAAATGAACCAAGGCCATAGGATTGCTTGCCACACATCAATTTCTATGTCAATCGCTAGAAAACATGGGCCCATCGACATGGGAGAACCAAAGGAAGCGTCAAATCCCATGTGGTAGTTCCCATATGCACTTGTTTTTCTAACAATCAGATATAATTTCTTAGACCAATTTGATGGTTGTCATTCGCAGGCCCAAGGTCCACCTAGTCCTACTTCCACTCAATTCAAGCTGTTAGGCCTTGTTTTCAACACTCTAGATCACTTTGTCCCATGCCTCTAACTACCACAAACCGTAGGATTATGAACCAAAATATGCATTCTGACAAAGCGAATCAACATGGAAAAATTAAAGAAAATTTAATAAAAAAACTCAATTTGGCCCACAATTGGAACGAAAATTCAACAAAAAATATAAAAAAATCCCAATTGTAATGAATAGAGGCAATCTCATTGCCTATAAATACTTGAGGTTCATCCACCAATTTTTCACCCCTTTTCAAGAATAAAAAAATTACTATTTGAATTAGTTTTTAGTTTAGTTTTAATTTATGTTTTTGTAAAATAGTTTTAAGTTGATGTTATAAAATAGTGTGTTTAATAATATTTTTAGTATTTTCATTTAAATATATCTTTTTAATTTTTCTTTTTAGCTGAGGAGAGAGAGAGGGGAATTTTGACAAACTTGCCTTAAATATTTTAGTTTTTCTTAGTTTTTTAAGCAGTTATAATGCCAAAATTATTTGCTTAGAAAACTTAGGATTTTAGTATTTTCTTAGCTAGAGTTCTTGCAAAATTAGGTTTTGATTATCGTTGACATAGGCTAGCATGGATAATACTTGGGAGAACTTGATTATTCGTAGATAGAGAATGACACGATAAATACTTAACTTATTAATTTGTTTGTTATTTTAGTTAAGTAATACTGAAATTATGCTTGTTTATTAAGTTGAGTTTTTGCTGCATTATAGACATATATTGACATAGTAAATGCTTGGTAATGCTTGATTTATTATCGACATAGGATGCCATAGTGTATTCCTAAACCATTTAACAAATATTTAGAAAAACTAAAATATAGTTAACTTAACTCGCAGAATGGAACCTTTAATCCTCAGCACTGTTATTATTATTGTTGTTAATATGTTAAATTAATCGCACTTATTATCAAAATTCCATTTTAATTTTGTTGCATTTCTTATTATTGAAATTCTAAAATCATAGAAATAGAAAAATGGAAAAATATTGTAAAAATGTGTAAATATGGTAAGTAAATTAGTTTGATAAATATACTAAACTTTGCATGACCTTTTTCCCGTGGGATCGATCACAAATTCACCGAATTTATTACCTATGACAACCTTATGCTTGAGGTTATATCAAATTGCAACTTTCAAGACCGAATAAGATTTTGGCAGTATTGTTGGGGATAGGCCATCATTAGTACAGTATATTTTATATATTATATTTCTTTTTCTTTTATCTTTTTTTTTAACTCATTTTCTGTTAATATTTGTTATTTTGTAGGTATAATTACTGTATACGTAAGAATTCTACATGCATTCCAAGCAACTTACTATTCATGTCGGTTATTATTCATAGTTTACTATTCACTATTCACTATTCATAAAAAATTAAAAGATTCAAAGAATTCAAAAAATAAAAAAAATATTTTTTTAATGGTATTTTTTTTATTTGTTAATTTTAGGGTTTAGATTTAGAGTTTTTGGTAACAGTTAATAAAAATTATGGCTTTGAAGAAAAGTATAATTTAAGGATGTTTTGTTTGGAGGCTAGTACTGGTTCGAAAAGTTCTTCTATAACCAGTTACATTTAGAGATTCTCCCAATATCAGTCATTCTAGGAAAGTTGTTTTGATCATTTAGAGATTCTCCCAACATCAGTTATTCTAAGAATGTTGTTTTGACTAAGAGGTTAGTTTTTAAGGAGCCTTTGGCCCACCAATTTTTCGACAAAACATTCTTAAAAGATGTAATTCTCAAAATCTACAAAATAAATAAGGAGGATGCTTTTTACTCAATACTTTATTATCCCCGAATAAAAAAAAGTGCTTAGCGTCTCATCTTCCTTTGTAAATAATATAAATAATTTGTATACGTGTTTGGTCTCGTATGCCTAAAACTTGTAGATTAGTTAGGAAAAGTTTAGAACCACCTATAGTCTATGTTGTGCTTGTACATTCACTGAAAATGGCTAATAATGAAAGTGTTCAAAATGAATACATTATTAATCAACAAATCATCTATCCTGTTGTTCGTTTAGTGCATGATTATTTACAACCACCCTAAGAATCCACTCGATCATATCTTATATTTCCTCTCAATGCTCATAACTTTAGGTTTGAACCACGAATAATTAATTTGCTTCCAACTTTTCATGGCTTAGAATATGAAAATCCTCATTTTCACCTAATAGAGTTTGAATATGTTTATGCTATCTTCATTGACCAAAATGTTCCAAATGAAATTGTTAGGCTTAAGCTTTTTTCCCTTTTTTCAAAAGATAAGGCTAAAAATTGGCTTAATTCTTTAAAACCTAGGTCTATTGGTACGTGGAAAGAAATGCAAGCTATGTTTTTTAAGAAATTCTATCCAACTCAGAAAACCAATGCTTTGAAGAAACAAATTCAATATTTTTCTCAAAATACAAAGGAAGTTTATTTTCAAGATTGGAAATATTTTAAGGATTTGTTAAACTCTTGTCTACATCATAGTTTTGAAAATGGCATTACATAAGCTTTATGAAGGTTTAACTCCTAAATCCTATCAATTCATTGAATGTGTAATGGAGAATTACCTGATAAAGAACTTGATGAAGCGTTGGATTTCTTAGATAACTTAGCTGAAAACTCTCAATATTGGATACAAATTAATTTTGAAGGTTTAATTAGGTCTAATCTTGCTTATGCTCAAAGAGCTATTCACCAAGTTTGTCGTGAGAATGATCTAAATGCTGGGATTGCTAGTTTATCAAGAAAGATTGAAGCCACAGAACATAGGAATGTTCACGAACCTAAGTTTGAAACTTTGTGTAGTGTTTGCCAAACATGTTCACTTAACACATGATAGTCCAATTTTTTTTTTAAAAGAGTCCCATGAACATGTGAATTATACAAACCAAATGGATCAACTTAGAAAGACTTTTCCATCTCCACATTCTGGCATATACAATCCACAATGGAGGAATCATCTCAAATTTAGTTGGAGGAATGATCAACCACAGCCACTACCACATCTACCTCATGATTTTTAAAATCATTCACCATTTCTACAACAACCTCAAAGTTCACAATATCCACCAAATTCACAATTTTAAATGTCTCTACAAAAATTTCACCTCCTAAAAGTTTTAATTCACAAATTAAAACTCTTAAGGATGTTTTGCAAAAATTCATCATGAAATAAGAAGTCATTAACACTCACATTTCACAAGATATTCATGAGATTAAATAGTCCATTTCTAAATTCACCTCTTCAAACTTGTAGATTAGTTAGGGAAAGTTTAGAATCACCTGTAGTCTTTGTTTTATCTTCATATTCACTCAAAATGGATAATGATGAAAGTGTTTGAAATGAAACCATTGTTAATCAACAAATCATCCATCATGTTGTTCGTTCAATGCATAATTGTTTACAACCGTCTTGAGAATCCACTCCATCATGTCTTGTTTTTCCTATCAATGCTCATAACCTTAGGTTTAAACAAGGAATGATTAATTTGCTTTCAACTTTTCCTGGCTTAAAATCTAAAAATCCTTATTTGCGCCTTAGAGAGTTTGAAGATATTTGTGCTACCTTCACTAACCAGGATGTTTCACATAAAATTGTTAGGCTTAAGCTTTTTTTTTTTCTCTTTAAAAGATAAGGCTAAAACTTGGCTTACTTCTATATTAGGTTAATTAATACATGCCAAAAAATACAAACTAAGTTTTTTAAGAAATTCTTTCCAACTCATAAAGCCAATGCTTTGAAGAAACAAATTCAATTTTTTTCTCAAAATGCAAAGGAAGTTTATTTTCAATGTTAGGAATGTTTCAAAGATTTGTTAAACTCTTGCCCACATTATGGTTTTGAAAAATGGCGTTACATAAGTTTCTTTTATCAAGGTTTTAATTCTGAAACCCATCAATTCATTGAAATGTGTAATGGAGAATTCTTTGATAAAGAACTGGATAAAGCATTAGATTTCTTAGATAATTTAGCTCAAAATTCACAATATTGGCAGCATATTAATTTTGAAAGCTCAATTAGGTCCAATCTTGCTAATGCTTAAAGAGGTGTTCATCAACTTAGTCGCAAGAATGATCTAAATGTTAGGATTGCTATTTTGTTAAGAAAGAATGAAGCCATTGGAATATAGGAATGTTCAAAAATCTAACATGTGTGTTTGCCAAACACTAGGTCACTCAACTATGACTGTCTAGTTTTTAAGGAAAAGTCCCATGAATAGGTGAATTACATAAAACAAATGGATCAATTTAGGAACCCTTTTCTATCTCCATATTCTGACATAAAATCCATAATGGAGAAATCATCCCAATTTTAGCAAGAGGAATGATCAATGACAACCACCACCACATCTGCCTCGAAATTTTCAAAATCATCCACCATTTTCACAACCTTAAACATCACAATATCCACCAAATTCACAATTTCAAAAGCCTCCACAAAATTTTTCACCTCCTAAAAGTTTTAATTCATGAGTTAAAACTTTTGAGGATGTTTTGCAACAATTCATTTAAAAATAGGAAGTCATTAACACTCACACTTCACAAGATATTCATGAGATTAAAAAGCATTTTTAAACTTACTTCATTTGCATTTAAGAGAATGGAAAATTCCCTGCTCAAACTGCACATTATCCTTTTGCTAATGAAGTTGTTTCTTCAAGTCCTCCATCACAACAAGAAACTATTAATTTTGTTTCAACTCTTCAAAGTGGCAATACTTTTGATAAAACTGTTAATTTAACTTTGAAAAATAATAATGAAGTTAATGGTGTTTCGAAAAATGAGGGAAGCTCTGAAAAAGAAAATGTTGCTTCATAAGAGAAATTTGTTCCAAAAGTTCTTATTCTACAAGCTTTGCTTTCAAAAGAGAAGTCTAATAAAAATGCTAAAATTTTTGAAACTTTCAAGCAAGTTAAGATTAACATTCCACTTTGTAATCAAATAAGTCCCATCTTATGCTAAATTTTTGAAAGATCTACGTGAAATAAAAAGAAAGCATAATGTGACTAAGACTATATTTTTAGCTAAAAATGTTAGTTCCATCATTCAACATGATTCATCATTAAAGTACAAAGATTTAGGCCATCCTAAAATTTCTTGTATCATAGGAAACACTCAAATTGAACATGCCTTGTTAGATCTTAATGCCAGTGTCATCCTTTTACCTTATTCTGTTTTTCAACAATTAGGTTTAGGTGAATTTAAGCCAACATCTATCACATTTCAATTAACTAATCATTTTGTGAAAATTCCAAGGGGAATAGTTAAGGATGTGTTAGTTCAAATTGATAAGTTTTACTTTCTAGTAGACTTTATTGTTTTGGATACACAACCTATTGCCACTTCAAATATTCAAGTCCTTCTCATTTTTGGCTATCTATTTCTTGCAACTTCTAATGCTTTGATTAATTGTAGGAATGGTGTCCTGAAATTGCCTTTTGGAAATATGACTTGTGAATTCAATATGTTTAATATGTTGAAACCATCTACTGATTTTGAAAATTATGAAACTGAACCAATTAAGAAAGATCAATCTTTAGTTGATGAAGCATATGAACTTGCAAATTTGATGTTAAAAAAGGTGATACTTGTAAATCTGATTTTGGAAAAGAAAATTCTATGAATAAAGGTTTTGTTTCAAAAGAAAATTGTCTTGATCCAAGAAAATGTGATCAAAGTGCTTGGAAAATTTTTTAAAAGAGTCCATTTACATCTAAACACTATTCATGTCATTTTAAATATTTTTCTAGTTTAGATTGTATGGATATTGACCCAATTTCAACTGTAACTATTATTTGTATGTTTCTTTGTTTTTATTTTTGTTTTTTTTATTTTTTGTTTATTGTTTTCCTAAAATTCAGAGAAATTATTTTCAAAAATTCATTTAAAATGGCTGAGATTATGGAGGATATAATTAAATGATTAATCGGTATTTTTGTATTAGCGGCCTCTTGAAATATATTTTAATAGAATGAATAACACTAAATTTTTTTGACTTTTAGAATTTCTTTTGACAAAAAATATAAAAAATTAATAAATTAAAAAATACAAAAAAATGTTTTCATTAGATGTTTGTAAATAAATTTCTTTCTAGTATCTTTAATAATTTAGTAGGTTACCTTTACCCAATCCATTGTGTATTCAGCCTAACTCTATTTAGAATATTGTCCCACATGTTTGCATAGCTTCTTTCATGTCTAAACAGTAACCCGCCCATTGTCTATATAGTCTGTCATTGTGCATCCAAGGTTAGAACTTTCTACTCTCTCTCTCTCTCTCTCTAAAATTCTTTTTCTCTCTTTAAGGTGTCGAATTCTCTCTGTCTTCTCTCTAGAATCTTCAAAAATTTTTCAAAAAGGCTTAAAAGTTCTTTGATTTTCAAACATTTTTCCCAGAAAAATTTTCAACCTTTTCTCTCTTAATCTCACAAAATCTTCTCAATACTCTTAAACATCCTTAAATTCACTCAAAGCTTCCAAATCTCTCAAAAGCTCTCTCAAAAATCTCTTAGAAATCTCTCAATTTACTCTCAAGAATCTCTTCTTTCTCTTCTTTTCATCATGGATCCTAAATACGAGCATCTTAGGAAATATTTTTCTTTGCTTTTTTGAAAAAAATAGACAAAACTACAACACTCGATCACTTGTCTATGGCTTCTTTCTCGTTTTGAACTTCCAACTGATGTAAAAATGTATATTAAAGGTCTAGTTTGTCCTAGTAATGTAAATAATAAAGGTTTGCTTGGGATGAGTATGAGTTTATGTGCTTGAAAAAGAAGAGCTCATGCTATTAAGAGAAAATGTTTTAAGTGTGCTTGTCAAAATTGTTTAGGTAAGTGTCCCTTACTTGGTTATTTCTCTAGAATAGGGAAAATAAGATATTGTTCTATAAAAAATGGTCTTAGTAATAAAAACTAGAAAGATTTCTGAGCTTCTCTTGAGTCACATCCAAGTACATATGTTTGGGGGCCTATTTTAAAACTTCGGCCATAATTCCATGTAGAGAAAAATCATCTAGAATAGGACATTAAATGACCTAATTGTTTAGCTTGCAAAAAAGTTAGATAGGAAACAAACTCTAGATCCATATAGTTCGAAGCAAAATTTGTAAAGTTTGCTTTGTTTTGTTGTATTTTTACTTTCTCTAAAAAAATTGCTGAAAATTTTTTCAAAAAATGATATTGGTTTTAATGAAAAATCATTAGAATGATTGAGTAATAGAATTTTGAGGAGATGCATTCTAATAAACATAACTTTTCAATTCATTCTTGAACAAAATTTCATCAATAAATTTTTTTTTGTGTGATTGTTACAGTAGTTGTTTTAATAATTGTGTTTGTACTGTATATCTTTTAATAATATTATTTTTACTTTTTCTTATTTGTTAAATGTATTATTTTCTCCAGTAGGTATTTTGTATCTCATATAAGATAATTTTTGTTTTGATTTTTAGAATTAGGTCTCATTTTGTCAAAAGTTGTATAGTAATGTCTTGTTTTTCAAAAGTTAAATAGTATTATTAGTAAAAATTTTCAAAAGTTCTATAGCTGTGTAACATCTATCTACTTGTTTATATCTATTCTCAAAGTTGTTTTTACCTATCTTTACCTCATCCTTTGTTTTCAATCATGTATAAGATCCCATTTCAACTTAGGACTTAGGCAGAGCAGTGTTAAATAGAGTTAGTTTAAGAAAAGTAAAGCATAAAAAAAGCATCTTAGTTCTTAGAAACCAATATGGCATCCACTTCCTAGTCTTCTCAAAGCTTCAAAAATATCTTTGTGTTTTGTAGTTCTAGTTTAGGAAAAGGTCTAGTTTATATTCAAGATACATTTGAACTAGATCATGTCTTGGCTAAAGCAAGAATAAACCTAGTATATAGGAGAGGTAATATAGGTTTAATGGATCTAGTTAAAGTTGGAGCTATATCTAAAGCAACTGGAGTTTTAAGTAATAATCCTGGTGTTCTTATAAGAGTTACATCCATGATAGATCATTCTGATGCTTTAATTATATTACCATGAGGTCTAGGAATTCTAGATAAATTGATTATTGTATCAAGTTGGAGATTATTAGGCATCCATTTTAAACCAATTGGTCTATTAAATACAAATGGTTTCTTTGATGGTCTTTTAAATTTTTAGATAATGTTGTGGATCAAAACTTTTTTGTAGAATCGGGGAGGAAGATCTTTGTTTTGGCTTCAATTATTAAGGAATTACTCAAAAAGATGTAGGTTATCACTCCTAAGACAAACATTGTAACTTCCAAGCTAGATTGGAAAAAGGAAGACCAAAAAAAATGCTCTCAAGATTTAGATCTTTCTCTCTAAACTCTTTGATCTTTTAGTTTCAGCTACAACATGTTCATTTCTGTTTATTTTTTAAAAATTTTCAAATTTTTTGATTTTGTGTATGTGTTTTTAATGGGATTAGTTTTAAAAATCAAGAGGAAAAAATTTGAAAAACTAAAAAAATGGTGTGCTATTTGTAAAACTTTAAGATTTATATTGTCTAAAGTCAAGATGGCTGAGTACAGGATTTGTCTCGAAATGAGTCTCGATGTGGTCCAAAAATGTAATCTTGCATGTTTCTATAATCTCATCTTTGTATAGCTTCTTTTTTGTAGCATGCATGCTTGAACATGGCCTAGGAAAGAAATATTAATATTCTTGAAATGCATCTTCATCATGTTAGAAATAGCTGAGTAAAGAGTAATTAACATTCTTAAAACATGTTTCTGTGTTAGTTTTTGCATCTAACTATTTAAAGAAAAACTAAAAAAAATTGAAAAAATCTTAAAAAATAAAAAATTTCAAAACCTAAAATAATATTTTGTAATATATGTAAATATCTTTGTTTTTTGGTGATTGCCTCTTGTTTGATGACAAAATCAAAGGTTATATCATCTTCATGGCTTTTGGCAAAATTCAGATATTGCTTAAGCTTATGTTAATTTCTTTTGTCCGCATCATATCTAAGTTGTGATTTTGCCTAAATTTGAGTTCTTTGACTTCTCATACTAATTTAGAGACTGTTTATATTAAAATAAATTTGGTTTATTTTTATAAAATCTTATATTTTATTTAAATCCCTCTTGAGTCGAAATCCTATATAACACATAATTTATGTAATCTTTGGATCGTTTGAGCCTTTCAAACTTACCATTTTAAATTCTATATCCCTAATCACCTCGTTGAGCATAATTTTTCCTTTTTTCTTTGTTACCCACGAAATTTAAACCTAGCCATTTGATGAATTCATAATCCTTTCTTTTACCTTTCACTTATAAGGCATATAATTATTCAGAATGTATTTGGGTTTATTCCAATATTATGGTAGGTTAGATAGAGTTAAGTAAGTTTGTTAGTTAAGAAAGTTAGTTTATTTTGAAAGTTTGTTTTGAAAAATATGTATGTTTGTAATTTTAGATTCTCTGTAACTTTGTTTTGTTTATTTTGTAAACTTTTAGAGATTTTGTATTTTTGTTAAAAAATAAAAGAAAAATCATCAAAAAAAGAAAAAATGTATATGCAAAAGGAGAAAAAATATATGTAAAAAAATGTTGAATTAAAAAGGAATGACAAATGGAAATTTTATTTCAAATTTGGGTTTGTTACTTGGAAAATAGATTGTACAATTTTAAGGTTCGAGAGTTTTGTAAGTGCCTTTTGGGTGAACTTAGCTTCACATTTATCTTTCATCCTATCTTTTATCCTAGCCTTATATTACAAGCCAAATAAAGTCCTAATGATCTTTAATCAAGTGTTATTCTACATTAATAGAGAGATTGATGAAAAACAAACCTATGAGATTTCACTAAAATGGATTAATTTATATTATGTAAACTTAGTTAGTTAATATGTACTGATTAGTAACAAAAAGCGCACACATGCACACACGGGATAATTCATCTTAAATATAAGACATGTTCTTAAAAAAACCATAAACTTAAATAATATTTGCATTTTTGCTTTGAGGTATGAATCTGAGATAACCACTGAGGAAAATCTATGAGGAGCCACTAGCTTTTGAAAAATCAAACCTTAGGTTTATTTTAAAATTTTTATTATTTTAATTACTCAAGACTAGTAATAAGCTGGTTGGGGATACAACAAGATTGTAAAAATGCACATTTTTAAAGGTTAAATATCATTATTTTACATTCATTTTTCTCACTAAACTCCTTAAGTAAAACATTTGTGTGTTAAATAGTATTTTAGTGTCTTTGTATAAAAATATGTTTAATTGTGAGTTTTTAATATGTTTTTATGTTCAATAATATTTTGGGTAATTTTTAGAATCATTTCTTTATGTTTGATAATTAATTAGTTTGAAATTATTTATAACCATAAAAATAATGTATAGTAGTTTTATTTTGAGTCTTAATGTGTATAAAAATATGTTTTAAGCTTATAAATATGTTATATTATATTTCTAGTAAATTTTTAAAATATTTCTGAGTATTAAAAATTATATCTATGTCAAATTGAATGGGCCCAAAAATTTTAGTAGTTTATAATTGTTTTAGTGTGTTTTAATATAAAATAAATATTTTCAAAATTATTGTAAACATTAAAACTAATGTTTTCAATTTTCTATCCTTAAATTTAAAATCTAGAAGAAAAACAAAGCAAAACAACACCAAAATAGGCAAAATTGGACAACAAATGCTCAAAAAACTAAATACAAATTTTAATTTGAAAAAAAAGTGCCATGTGGCATGTTCCTATTTGTCGGATTAACCACTAAATAAACCAAAGCTGTCGAATTGCTCACACATGCCAACGATTGCCTCAGCCGCCAAACAACATGGGCCCACCCACATTCAAGAATTAGAGGAAGCGTTGAATCCCAAGCAATAGTTCCCACATGCACCCCATTTTTTTCCTGTCAAATCTACTTACTAAGACCAATCCGATGGTATTCATTTGTAGGCCGAAGGTCCACCTAGTCCCACATCCACTCAATTCAAGCTGTTATATCTTGTTTTCAATGCTCTAGATCACTCTATTCACATGTTTCTAGCCACGAAGCATAGGATTACAAACCAAAATATGCATTCTAACGAAGTAGATCAACATGGAAAAATTGAAGAAAATTTAATTAAAAAAAACTCAATTTGGTCGACAATAGTAACAAAAACTCAACAAAAAATAATAAAAAAAAATCTCAATTGTGATGAATGGGGGCAATCTCATTGCCTATAAATACTCGAGTTTCCTTTCCTGGTTCTTCACCCCTCTTCAAGAATAAGAAAATTACTATTTAAATTAGCTTTTAGTTTAGTTTTGAATATTTTAGCTTTTAGTTTATGTTTTGGTAATATAGTTTTAAGTTTATGTTGTAAAATATTACGTTTGATAATATTTCTAGTATTTTATTTAAATATGTCTATTTAATTTTCTTTTTTAATTAGGGAGAGAGGGAGAAATTATGGCAATATTACCTTCAATATTTTTCGTTTTTCTTAGTTTTCTAAGCAGTTATGATGTCAAAATTATTTTCTTTAAAACTTAGGATTTTAGTATTTTCTTAGCTAGAGTTCTTGTAAAATTAGATTTTGATTTATCATCGACGTAGTCTGACACGGATAATGTTTGGAAGACCTTGATTAGTCGTATACAATGAATAGCATGACAAATGCTTAACTTATTATTTTGTTTGTTATTTTAATTAAGCAATATTAAAATTATACTTGTTTATTGAGTTGAGTTTTTGTTGTTTTATGACATGAAGTGGCATAGTAAATGCTCGGTAATACTTGATTTATTGTCGAAAAAGAATAGCATAGTGTATTCTTAAACCATTTAATAAATATTTAGAAAAACTAAAACATAGTTAAGTTAATTGCAAGAATGAAATCTTTGATCCGTAGCACTGTTATTATTATTGTTGTTACTCTGTTAAATTAATAGCACTTATTATTAAAGTTTTATTTAATTTAACTGCATTTTTTATTATTGAAATTCCAAAATCATGAAAATATGAAAATGGAAAAATGTTGTAAAAATTTATAAATATTGTAAATAAATTAGTTCAATAAATATACTAGACTTTATATCACCTTTTTCCTATGAGATGACCTCAGATTCACTAAGTTTTATTACATATAACAATCTTATACTTGTGGTTATATCAAATTGCAACTTTCAAAATTGAACATGCCCATACCTATGGTAGCCCCCCACACTTGGCAAAAGTTTTAAGAAACTTTTCCAAGTCTAGTTGTGTTCAGGTGGCTTTTTTATCGACGTGGACGGGTGTGCTTGTCCTTGCTGGGCCGACCCTATTATTTGAATTTTCCAAGTATGGTTTGTTCTTCTTATGGCCAAACCTAAAGTTTGATCAGCTTTCCCTTGGGTAAGGCACTATGGACTGATCTTCATTCTACCACCAACCAGGCCCCCTAGTTTGGATGAGCTAATGGGCTAGCCTTTGTGTGTGTGTGTGTGTGTTTTTTTTTTTTTGGCATGTCTGAGGCCAGGGTTTATATTTTTGACAAAAAAATGATGTTTGTTAGTGCTCGATCACATCTGTAGACTTCATGTGCCTTTTTATTTGGCTTTGGTCTAGTCGCTATCCAAACTTAGCTCTAGTTAGGTATTCCAATCGAATTAATTTCGTGATTTATTTGGTAGTCCAAGTAGATTTTAGGGTAGATTTTTTCAAAAAAGAGCTGTCATTCTCATTAATGATGTTTCTTCATATAGTTCAGTAGAAGTGTTTGTACAAAAGATTATAAAAAGGTTTGGTGGAACCAAAGGTTCCTGGCTCAATAGTAGAAGCGCTTAAGGTGCTCGACATTCCATGGATGGGCAAGCAAATTCCCTTCACCATCAGCAATCTTATATGTACTAGGTCAAACAATGCCGACCACTTTGAATGGCCCATCCTATTTCAAGTCAAACAATCCAAGGCCAGGCTATTGGACAAAGACCTTTTTCAAAACAAAGGCTTCTACATTGAAACTTCTTGGCTGAACACACTTGTTGTAGTACAAAGCAACCACTTGATTCTAAGTAACTATCCAGATGTAGGCTATGTTCCTCTTCTCTTCCACTAGGTTGATTTTATCCACCATTTGTTTGGCATTCATTTGTTCATCAAAATACTATATTTGGTAACTAGGTAGGCCAACCTCAATAGGGATTACAGCCTTGATGCCATACACTAGAGAAAATGAGGTTTCTTTAGTGGCCGTTTGAGTTGTTGCTTGGTAAGCCCAAAGAAACTTCTATAGCTCATCATTCTAAGCACTCTTAAGGCCTTCCAGCTTCTTCTTTAGGTTGTCTTTGATGGTTTTGTCAATCACCTCAACTTGTTCGTTGCTTTGTGGGTATATAGGAGACGAGTAGACTTTTTTGATGCTGAACCAATCGCACATCTTTCTCAAACTTGCTGCTTCAAATTGCTTGGCATTATTGATGACAATGGTGTGAGGAATGCCATAATGACAGATGATGCTTTTCCAAACAAAATTGGCACACTTAGCCTCTCTGATGTCGATGCGGGGTCCTACCTCTATCCATTTTCTGAGATAGTCTATGGCTACTGTGCAATACTTGAATTCCCATGGCTCGATTGAGTCGATGGCCCATTTGGCGAAAGCCCAAGCACACATTACTGAGGTAAACATCTTGGGATGATGGTTGAGCATCCAAGCATACTGTTGACGATTGCGGCACTTGCATATAAAATGTTTAGAATCTTGATCCATGGTCGGCTAGTGTTATCTTTGTTAGAGATACTTAAGTGATAGGGACTGGCCACTCGTGTGGTTGCCATACAAGCCACCATGAATCTCTTCCATGGAGTACTTTTCCTCTACCAGACTAACACACCTTTGGTATGGGGCCGAGTGGCCTCGTTGATAAAGTCTTCCCTCAATCATCATGTACCAAGCAAAGCTGATATGATAGCACCGAGCTTCCTCTCAATCCTTAGGCAATTGAGTTGTTGTCAGGTACTTGATGAGCAGGTCCATCCACACTCCTGTTTTGTTGGTGGCTTTATTCATTGATTCTCGCCTTAAAAAACTTGGCATGGATAGACTTTCGATAGGGACAAATACTAAATTGTTGTCTTTAAGTCCCAAGAGGAGACATGTAACTGTGTCAACTTTTGTTTGGATTCGCAAATTTAATTTTATCCCTTGTATTTTAGAGGCATAATGAAGCAAGTACCTGGAAATGTTACCATTACAAGGTAGAATCAACACCTTTTTTAATGAGAAGAAAATAAATAATTCTCTTAAGCATTGATTTGGGTCTTGAATAATATGAATGCTTAATTTATGATTAAAAGGCTATTTAGGAGAGCAGTTGGAACTAAACATGTTGGTTTGAAAATTATAGCATGAGAGAGCATTGCATTGTAACACCTTTTTTGCTCTTTACCGTAGCTGTTGAGAGCTTTACATCGTTGGTTCCAATTGAAATGCCAAACAACCCATAAGTTCATGAATTATTATTCAATAGAGAATCAATGGCATTCAAAGGTAAAAACAATAATTCAGAGGTTAACAGGCATTACCTAGCTCTGATTATAAATTATATATGGATGATGAATTTATATGAAATGGCTATATCAAATGGATAAGTCTAAAATATGAACACTTCTATCTATAATTTAAAGAGTATAATTTCAAGTTTTTTGTTCAGTAACACTAATATTACTAAAATAATAATATATTAATTAAAGAGCTTAAGTAATATATTAGTTTTATTGGAGCATAAAACTATGGTTATGTTAGTTCCCTGGCATCCTTTGCAATCATTGTTTAGAGAAGTGGAATTATTGGTTTAATTACTTAATTAATTTAGAGCATGGTCTTTTTTGGAATTGTAGGCAGGAGTGGTGGCATGAGTATCGTGTCTACAAGGAGGTGACATGGAGGAAAATTGGTACAGGAACTTTCAACTCTAATACCAAATAACGTAGCAAAATTGTAGAACAAAAACAATATAGAAAAGTGATAAATTCCTAAAACCATTATTTCAATTAGAATGCCAAATAATCCATTCATTCTTTGTGAATACTAGAAGGTAAGACTTCTATAAGCCTACTGATTTACTCAAAATACCAAGAGAATAGGCATCAACTACTTGTTGATTTCGTAAAAATACTGAGAAAACTAGAAAATGGAAGAGGAAACACTCTAATTTTATTAATAAAATTCCACTCCTTATTACATAAGATATGAATAGCCTATTTATATTATAAATTGTTCCAAATAGTAAGGGGAAACTATAAATAAAAATAGGAAAAAAA
>CAMOHE010045733.1:0-16544 GCA_946598075.1 Artocarpus hirsutus | reverse complement strand
GATCCGCGGAGCTAACATATAGCGGACCGAGATTACGGTGTGGGACACTGACACAGATATCGAGGTAGGACTTCTACCCCTTTTCTTTGGTAGCCCTATTTCAAAATGATTTTGACCAAAAAGGGATTTTTATCAAATGTTTTCAATGACTGATTGGGAAATGATTTTGTTTAAATATCTTTACAAACGGTTGTTTGAGAAATGTTCATAATGAACTTCATAATGAATGTAAATGACTATATTGGGTAAATAGAGATTTTAATAATTAAAGAAAGATATATGGGCATGATGCCATATCAGAGATCGGGTCGTGTAATGAACGACTTTGGGGTAAGGTTCCGAAACCCAGCTGGGCCACTTCGGTGGTGAATATTTGGTTTGCCCGAGAGAATCAAAAAGGTACTCTTGACAAACTGTTTTAATGGGATTTTAGTAAATGAAAATATTTATTTGATTTATTTAATTATTTATTTATTAAGAAAGTTTTATTTGAATATTTATCTATTTATTTATTTTAAAATTTAATCCTACTGAGCCTTTCGTTCACATTTTTATTTGTTTTAAAATCTTAACCCTAGGTGGACAACAGCTTAGAATCGAAGAAGAGTCCGCTGACTGGACTTACAATCAGTAGAAGATTTGGGTAGGTTGTACTATAGCAAGTAAGGCATGTAAACTCTTAAACTTTCTTTTTTGGACTGTGGTTGTATTGTAATATTGTCAGTACTATATGTGTGTGCACAATATGTGGGCCAGTGGGACCCATACTCATTCCACCTCACATTTAAATATTTTAATGTTCTTTTATTTGCTTAATTATTATAATGATTTATTTTAATTCCTTAATTTATTCTAATCAAACGATTTTTAAAATTATCTCACTTTTATTTATAAATTTAATTCTAAAACCTCAATTTTTAACTAAATCCTTACTTAATTATCTTAATTAAACCACCACGTCACCTCCCGTACTCCGGGGTGTGACAAGGAGACAACACTAGAACCAAATAACTTATTCCTACTACATCTCTAGCTTTGAGCCCAAAAATGTTAAAGAGGCTCTATTGGAAGAAGCTTGGATCAAAGCTATGCAAGAAGAACTTAAACAATTTGAAAAAATAATGTGTGGATGCTGTTGGATTGAACCTAGAATAACATGTAAAATGCAGCAGAATAGGTTATTAAAATTTTTCTTAAACTTTCAGGATCATTCTCGTGATGCTATATATAATAATTAAATAGATTCATAAACTTACGGGTTTAGCAATAGCTTTAAATGATTAAGCATTCCTAAACCTTCTAATCTTCCTTACTCTTCTCCTCTTTCTAGATCAACTAATGTATGGGCATTAGTGAAATCTCTTGGATGATCTCTTTCCAACCTTTCTTAATAGAGATTCTTTAAACTCTAAAGGGAGAGCTTAAAGAATATTAGATAGAGGTCAGAGAAAAGTCTACTGAAAATAGAACCTCCCAATTCTATTTATAAATACACAAAGGCTTGGAAGTTGAAACAAAATCCCACTAGAATTCTCTGTAGATCACGCCAACTCCCACTAATAGTAGGCTTGATATGGTTCCTCCAATGGTGGCATGACATGTGTTGTAACCACCTTCAACTGTGTGATCCTGTATCCATCTATTATTTTTCTGAAATCTGACTTCAGTTTAAACTAATATATTATTTATTTTAACTTTAAAAATAAATATCTTCCATGATTTTCTTAATTATTTAAATTATCTCATAAATTGAATAATCATCTATAGAATCTATTTCAACTCTTAAAAAAGATATTTATCTGCAACAAGATAACAAATGGATTACATAAAGATTGTGCAACGTATTTGAATCCTCTAAACTATGGAGTGGTGCCACATGGACTCCTAGAGTTCTAATGTATGGCTCCACATAGAGTCCAGGCGGACTACTATGTGAAATTACAATTTTTCCCTTACAGACAAATAATCTAAGATAATTTCCATTTATCCATCTGAAAAAATATTATGGAGCTAGCAAGGGTGAACAATGGACATATATAATTTAAGCTCCTTTATAATTTAATTATCTCATAATTAAATTAATAATAATTGTTAATTCTAGTTTGCGCCACTATCGAAAACCAAGGTTGCACTCTTAAAGTATATACAAAATTATATGGAACCCTAAACATAAAATACCATGACTAAGGTCGTCCATTAATATAATCATTTACCATGTGATAATAGCCTCTATAATAATATTCATAATTAGAGATAGGTTCATAGATTTCATACAACCTCTCTAATTACTTCTTTGGGCAACCTATTTATGAACAAATCATAAATAATGATTTGGGTAATATTTAATATCCCATATCAAATAGCGAGTACTCTTCACCCAAGTTCCTGAATTAATACTCATGGGAATATTATCTTATCATCTTATCCAATAGGAGTTGTGACTTCCATATCTGTGAGTAATGTTCCTAGCTACCTATGGCATTGTGTCTCCAATGTGCCGAGTTGTTGATCGTGTATTTATAGATCTCACTCAATGGCAATCAAAAGACATAATACATAGATATGAGTCTAATAATCACCTCAGGGCTAAGGTAAGATCCTTAAAATGATCGAAATGATAGAACTCTAATTTCTTTTTATAGAATTACATAAGAAATTAAATTCTATCTTAGTCTAGGTTAAATATGTTCTAAATACACTAATGACTCTATTCAATAATCATCAAATTACTACAATCCGAATAAGATCATTCCATCGAGTTGGGAATAGATGACATCACAATCTTAGGCAAGATAAAGTGTTCAACTTTATCTATTGATTGCAAGCAAAAATTTATTCTCAGTTATATTTGCATATATATATATATATATATATATATGTATGCATGCATATATACATATATTCAACCAAGCATATATATAGGAGAGTAAAAGGAATTTATTTTGTTAATTATGAAATATTTTACATTTTATAATGACCTTGTGGAATTTACCCTATATAAGCAGCAATTCGAACAGATGCTTATGCCTAGAGCCAAGGGCAACAATGTTATTAGTACAAAATAGATCTTCAAAAAAAGACCCATGAGCATGAAAACATCAAGAAATAAAGTAAGACTTATTGCTTAAGGATATACTCAAGTAGAAGGAATCGACTTTTAAGGAGACGTTTCACTCGTGTGGCAAGACTAGAATCAATAAGACTTCTACTTACTATGGCAAGCCATTCTAAGATTGAGATTTTCCAAATGAACATGAAGAGTGCCTTTTCAACGGACAATTGAATGAAGAAACCTATATGGAGTAGCTAAAGGAATTTGAAGATCCTAATTACGTCTTCAAGTTGAACAAGCCTTTATATAGACTGAAAGAGGTACCCAATGCATGGTACGAACTGCTGACCATATACCTTCTAGAGAAAGGCTGCACAAGGGGAGGCTCTAACAACGCATTGGTCATCAAACGCCACCTTCTAGACATCGCTATAACCCAGATTTATGTCGATGACATAGTCTTTGAATTGACATCGAAGAAGAGTTCTCAGGACTTTACCAAACTCATACAAAATAAATTCGAGATACTCAAGGAGTCACTTGGTATTTGTACACTTAACTAATTGAGTGTTCGAAAGTGAAACACTTTGATGCACTTTTAATGATTTTAAGTTGTATTTTTTTTCATTTTTTTATAAGCATGCTGATGGTGCTTAAATCTCTGATATATTCACACAAAATGATTTTTTTTAACAATTCTTCTTATGTTTTTTTTGTACACCTTCAAGTGATATCTGCAAACAAAGAAAAAGTGTTTTATCTTTACTAGAGACAGGGACACATTTTGATGACTTAAAGCAACTATCTAGATAGTGGGATGATTTTCAAGCCGTAACCACGCACATGCATCATAAGAGAAGGGCCATCAAATCTTGTATTATATCGTACTATGATGTATACATAGCCATAACCATTGGTTTGAAAGTGAAAACAAAGAGAATACTACATGAAAGAAAAGAGAGAGATGTGCAAAAGCAAAAAGATACAAGTTACAATAAATGTCAAAATGTTCTCAAAAAATGTGAAAGGAACTGAAATATAGAAAAGTGGGCAAAAGAAAGAGCAAAATATAATGCAGGGAACTTGAATTCTTAAGAGAGAAGATAATTGTTGCTACCTGGGCTAAAGAAAGAGGTGTGAGAAAAGGTGAGCAAAATTAATCATGAAAACACTTCACTTATGTTTTGCTAGAATTCACTTAAGGATCATTCTTCCTGCCTGGACGAGCATGTTAGCTTGAAATATCAATGTGTGTTTTCTGTTGTTAAAAAATCATTTAAATGCTTTGCATTTGTGAGCCATGTCAATATCATCATATTATTCTCAACACAAACACGCTCTGAAAGTGCATAATTTGAATTATTTCAAATCCAAGGTGAATGATAATGTGAAGTGCTTTTGTACAATCAATTTGGTCAGGTTAAATTTTGGATAACTCTCTCGTTTCGTGACTGTGTAGTTTAGTGGTTTAATTTTAAAAATGCTTCATCAATTGTATGTATGGTTTGTGTTCATTGTTGTGCAGACATTGCACTTACTATTTCACTGTTTCTTTCTCTTGATTAACATTGTGCTTTCTGAGATGATTGTCATCTTCACACACTATAGTGGTTCATACATCAGTTGCGGCAGCTTCTTTGATCTGTTAATTGTGCATATAGTCATTACTGACATTATTCTTTTAAAGTTGTTTGACACATGGCAAATGATCAAATCAGTAATTTAAAGTGCTCAATGTGTGCAGGTGGGAAGCTTCAAGATTAAAGGATAACGTTCCAAAGAATTTCAGCTGTTTTTAATCTAAAATTCAAATTGATATCTTCTTTTAAATATCGAATCTCAAAGGCTTTAGGTACATTATCAAGCTTCAAAAAATCCTTTTCACTTGAAATCTTTCTCTCAGATCATTTTTTCTCTCTCTTTCTCATCATGTGCCCTAACTTTCTCTCTCGAGTTTTTTTCTAATGCTCATGTGTTCTTCTTTCTTTCTTGCATATCGATTATGGCACTCAAAGGCGCCGAGAAGACCATCAACATTATCAGCACCTCCGACGAGTCAATTAAACAGGAGGTTTCTTAGGCCATAAACAAAAATCCATTGTTGGCTCAAGAAATGGACGAAGCTCCTAAGAACAGTAAAGATGACTGGAAGCCTGAGAAAAAGAAAGAGAAATCGAAAAAGAACAGGCTAACCGAGTTGAAGAAGACCAAAAGCCCAGCCAAGAAAAAAGCCAAGACCATAGCTGAAACAAAGTCTTCAGAAGAAGGAGATGCTGAGGCTTAAACAACAAAGAAGGTCAGTTCCCAATAATTGAGTACAACAAAGGAAACCAAATCAGAGTTCAAAGAGAAAATCAATCGCTAGGGTCTTGTTCTTGGTAAGGCCTCCATTTATCCCTTCTCATTTAAATGTGTGTCAGAAGACTCAGACTTGGTTGAAATATAAGATTAGTTTGAGGGTTATAGTCACTCAAATTAATATCAAGATTGGAGTCTTTGATGATTTGGCTCTGAGCACTTTACCAAGGAATTAGGCAGGGTCAAGACCGTTTCTTATAATGTCAGTCCTTCACTTAGTTTGGCAAGGGAAGTTTATTCCAATATGTCCTCTCTAATAGCCGATGAGTTCAATGCCTTCCAATATTATGTCTATCTAAGAGGGAGGTTGCTCGATATTTCTAGTGAGAGGCTTAATCAATTCTTGGGGATTAGTAATAGTGGTCCGTTTGAAAAGATAAAATAGAGTGAAAACGTTGTCACATTGGCCTATGAGTTGATGGGAAACACGAGTAAGTGGAATAAGAAGTTATCAAAGTTCCAGTTGAGTGAGACGTATAAGCTTTTCAATCGGATCACCATGAATCCTTGCTTCCCAGTCAAACATGCAACCACAATTTCTAAAGGCAAGGCTAGGTTTATGTATTCTGTGCCCGTCTGAATATTAAGGATATGATTAGGGACAGGATGACTGCAGAAGTCACATACAGAGGCCTTGATAAGAAGATTCTTCCGTTACCAAGTCTCATCCATGGGCTAGCATTTGATTAGGCATCCTCATTTACAAGTGTAAAGGTTCTCGCGGCTCTTTCGTGGAGGGCTTTCACTTGTAGAAGGTGCAAACTTTGTGGCCTCTTTTGGTTAGCTTGGCAGTCCTACTTATCAAGAGTTGAAGTGGCAGGACATCGGGTGATGAGAGCTGGTGAGTTTGTAACAGTAGCTCTAGCTTTAGGAGTGGCCAAAACATGCTTTTAGGCTCGCTTGGTAATGGCACTAGTTGGGTTATGGTTAGACCTAGTAACCTCGAGGACGGTTGTGTTTGAGGGTGAGACCTATTGCAATCCCAAATTCACTAATGATGATGACCTTACCAAAGAGAATCTCCAAGTATGGGAGTGGTGTAGGAGAGGAACGTGAGCAGTGTTGGAGGATTTTCCTATACCTTTGGTGATGAGGGTATATCCATTGTGTTGGATAAAGTGTTTTAATGAAGTGGTCTCTCAGGTGGAATAGTTTCTAGAGAGAGTGTGGGTATTGCCTCTGTCGAGTAAGTAGTATAACACTTACAAAGAGAAATTTTAGAGAGAGAAAATGGTGCCTCTTCAATGGAAGTCTTGGTCTTTCTTGTTCATGGTGTTCATTTAGGTCGTAAAAAAGTTTGGTTTGACAAGGTTTTATGATATCTTTAGGTTTATGAGAGAGATGGTGTTTAGATCTTGAGCTTCCTTGGAGCTCGCCAAAAATATAGAACTTTGAGTTTTCTGGCAAATGCAGGTTATTGATTTGGCTCATGAGGGTGTGTTACCTTGGTGACTTGAGGTCAGTAATGGGGTTTATGGAAGCTTTAAGGTGGTTTGGTGCAGTTTTGAGGTGGTGGATTAGTGACTTGAGCTTGGTAAATATGGTGGTTCTAAAATTTTGTAGTGGACGGATTCCCTCCCAGAGGATGGTTGGAAATGAAGAAAGAAAGAGGAAGCTATGGTGGTATTGGGATACTTTCTCCAATCATCTTTGGAGATAGTAATGGGGGTTATTTATCAAAGAAAAGGTGGTTTTAGTTTGGTTGAGGGTCATCCATTTTAGGTTATTAATTGGGGGAGTTGTTGGTTCTAGTATTGCAGGAAAGGCTATAAGAGGAAATCTCCCTTGATGGGAGGATTTGCCTGTGATGCCTCCTTAAGGACGTCACAGGAACCATTAACTTTCATCGTTATCTCTTAATTATTTGATGGGAAAACCTAAACTTGTAAGTTATCTAATTATGAACCAAGGATTTTTGGTGTAAATTTTTTTTTCATTTACCATGTGAATTAAACTTTAATTTATTTTTAAACAATTGAATTATTTCTAAGTGTATATTATTGGCACTTTTCAAAATCGCATCTTTTAAATAAAATCAATATTACTTACCTTAAATGGTTTTCCTCCTCCCTTAGCCTGATAGAATACCCAAGGTATTTGGCTAACCGATTACATGCAAAATAGTTAGTTTAACATAATAGATATGAAACATGAAAGCAAATTACAACCTGTAAATTATTACAAACCAAAGTCCATAAAAAATATCTCATAATGTGCGAATTTAAAAATAACAGCATTAACGTTTTATTTCATGTCGTAATTCTATGATCCAACACCACCATAAAAAAATATATCATATGGCCCTGCCCTTATCTGCAACATGGTTAACTTATGTAAGCATTAAGCTTAGTAAGTACATTATGTAATTTCACAAAACATTACAACAACTTTAACCATAGCATGAATCATTTCATCTTTGAAATAGTCATCATAGTGCATATAGCACACTCTGTGAGAACATGTCTTTCCTTTTTCCTTTTTCCATATTAAAAACATTCATTTTATTCTTTAGGGCCCTATGTTGCACCATTAAAATCATTAGGGTGCACTGTTACAAGAGGAGAAGGGTAACTAATCCTAAACCAAACGTGACAAGTCCATCTTGCTAGACAAACATCATCATCATCATTGGATGTGCAACGCCTTAATTACATGATACATGTATATACATTTATATATCATATGTGATCCAACACCACCATAAAAAAATATCTCATATGGCCTTACCCTTATCTGCAACATGGTTAACTTATCTAAGCGTTAAGCTTAGTAAGTACATTATGTAACTTCACAAAACATTACAACAACTTTAACCATAGCATGAATCATTTCATCTTTGAAATAGTCATCATAGTGCATATAGCACACTCTGTGAGAACATATCTTTCCTTTTTCTTTTTTCCATATTAAAAACATTCATTTTATTCTTTAGTTCCCTATGTTGCACCATTAAAATCATTAGGGCGCATTTTTACAAGAGGATAAGGGTAGCTAATCCCAAACCAAACGTGACAAGTCTATCTTGCTAGACAAACATCATCATCATCATCATTGGGTGTGCAATACCTTAATTACATGATACATGTATATACATATATTTTTGAAAACGTCATATGCATCATGAAATAACATTGAAAGCATCCGTAAAAAGACGTTCATCAAAACCATGGTAAAAGGAGTCTTTTGAAGGAGAAATGTGTGAACATTAATAACATAATAAAACATAACATTTCTCAAAACTTTTCATAATTCTTAATCATGTTGCAGGTGAGATGTACTTACTTGAGTTGTAGAAATTTTTACTTAACCTCATGCAAGTGGATGGTTTCCTGTCTACTTTTAACAACTCAAATGCCTCAAACATCTTTAACATTATAACAAGGTGATAAAAGAAACATTCTTAGTATAAGAACATACTCAAAATATCACATTCAACATCATTACAACAAGCAATTCCATACTTGATCAATTAAACTAACTTATCCTATTATCATAATTAAGAGAGGTGCATAATCTCAACCCAATAGCCAACACTCTACGATTTTTATAAAATTATTGAAAATTACAATAGCTTTAAAATTTTTACACAATGTTCCTAACATGTACATATATCACCAAATAAATTTCATGACATTTGGATTAGTCTAAGTGCCATTTTCCTATTTTTCAAAATACAACTTAGTTTCTAGACGAGTAACCTAGACAGCTAGCATTCCATGAATTTTTAAAAATCATATAAACTTTAAAATGACTTGAAATTTCTACCACATATTCTAAACATCTATAAGAATCACTAAATTTAATTTCATTACAATTGGATCAATTTAAGTCATTATTTCATGTTCTACAAGTCATGACTCTGTTGCTAGAATTTTGGTTCAGGCAATAACAATCAATGAATTTTAGAAAAATCACCAAAATACTAATGGGTTTGAAATTTTTACAAGACATAATAGACATATAGACCTACTACAAAATTAATTTCATCAAAGTTTGAGTAAGTATAAATATTTTTCTTATACTTTGGAAGTCACAACAACAATCTGCCACTATGAACAACCTACGAGCAGTCAACAATCAATGAATTTTATTAAATCATACAAAATTTCAATTGATCTAAAATTTTAGCATAGCATTCTTAACATCCCAACATAGTACTAGAAAAATTTTCATTACATTTGGATCATTCTAAGTATTTTCAACCATACTAAATTTTACAAAAACGTTGCAATAAAATTTGCCAAAAAAATGAGTAGTATTTATTTTACGATTTAATTCTCTAATTCTAACATATGCATGTGGCTAAAAATTTGTAACCATAAACTAGGCGTATAAATGAGTATTCACAAATTTTTCTAGCACTAAACATATTATATGACATAATCAAACAACTCATCATATTTAAAGATAGTTTAAGAACCGTAAGAACAACATTTATTACAAATTCTCCAACAAATCAAAAATAGCTTATATGAATCAAAAATTTTTATGGGAGATGCCTAATATATAGATATACAACGCCCAAAAGAAATTTTCGTAAAATCTCATGTCGATTCTTCCCAAAAAAATCCTGAAATATGGGTTTTTGCCTAAAAAAGGGGATTAAAAATAATTGTTCATAAAAAATTTGTTTCTTAAACCAAATCAAATATTAAATCATATAAAATCATTCCCACAAACACCATAATATCATAGTAAAAATTTGGTACAAAAATAGAGAAAAAAACTGGCCTTAAAACATGGTTAAAAACTTCATTCTAGCCAGACAACGGTTTTGGTGAAACACACCATAACTCATCCATTTAGCTTCCAATTTTGAGAAAAAAATGCTTTGTCCTCTATTTGAGAAGTGTTTGAGAGTGTAGAGGGTGGATTTCAAAGGCACGGGTAGTCATATATGATGTTGGTGTAAGTTGACCGAATATGTTACTGGTATGTTCATGTGTGCATTTCAGTATGTGAAGAAGGCAAAAAGGAATGAGAGAAAGCGAGGAAGAGGAGTGTTAAGGTAAGAAGTGGTCGTGGTCTTGCTACAACAAAGAACTCAACTAGAGAGAAAGAGGGACGTGGGTGGTGATGAGGCTGCATTCAAGTGTTTGTCGGAGAGGAAGAATAGTGGAGGCGTTGGTGGAAAACGTGGGAGGGAAAGAAAAGAAGACTTGTTCACATGTTTTTATAGACCATGAGTTTTGGTCTAGCCAAATCTTTAGCTAGAAAGAAAAGAAATGAGGATAAATGGAGGTGATGAAGAAGTGTTAAGGGAAATGATTTTTTTGGGGATGGAATCTCTAGAGTTGGTAAAATATCCTACAATTTATATACTTGAACCCATATGAAAGTATGGAGATTTTGGAGATAATGGAGGAGCATGGGCATTAAAAGTTAAAGAAAATGGTTTAAAAATTAATTTGGAATCAAATAAGTTGTTCTCTCCAGCTCAAAGAGTGGGAACAAGAAGCTTCAAATGACACGTCGTTTGGATTTTTTTTTTTTTTTTGCCTCCCAAAACGATATGTCGTTTTGGGTGGCTAGGTCCCAAAAACAACATGTCATTTTGGGAGCTCCTTAGAGATTTTTTTTTTTTTTTTTTTTTTTTTTTTTTTTTTTTTTGCATTTCTACCTTCTTAAAATGACATGTCGTTTTGAGTGGCCAGCTTCCAAAAACAACATGTCATTTTGGGAGCCTCCAAAATTTTTTTTTCAATTTTTTTCAAAAATCCAAAAATTTATAAATTTTTCCAAAATTTGACAAAAAGACTTCCAAAATCAAAATAATTCTTAAAATTAAAAATAAATCTCCCAGACATTCAAAAATTGAAAACATTATATTTGAATTGATCAAAAACTAAGTAAATCATCAAATAGAATATTCTTAAAACAAGGAATCTCAAGAATCCTTCATTAGGCGCTTAATGTCGTTGGAATTTCTTTAGTCTATCCACTGCAAATAAAGTCGTTACCTCAAAATAAATTTCAAAATCAAAAATTTCACACTAGAATTTTCACACTAAAATGTGCTTCTAAGTCATAATTTTATTCATGTAACACATAAAATCGTCAAACGTTACATAATGTTAGTTAAAGAAAATAGCAATTGCTACAACCCTCCATTTCTTATAAAAGCTTCGTCCTCGAAACTTAGAACAATTGAGGGTACTTAATTCTCATTTCTTCTTCTCGTTCCTATGTGGCCTCTTCTACATTGTGGTTATATCAAAGTACCTTGACCAATATAATCTCTTTATTCCTTAGGGTCTTGACTCTTCGGGTTTCTCCTCATAGCTAAGATCTTCTCGTATTTTGATGGCTTGAGGCTTGATTACATATGTTAGATATGGGATGTACTTCTTCAACATTTGGACATGGAAGACATTATGGACAGTTGACATATATGTCAACAAATTCAATTCATAGGCTACATTACCAATCCGCTTCACCACTTCATAAGGTCTTACAAACCTTGGGCTAAGCTTGCCTTTCTTCCTAAATCTCATGACTCCTTTCATCAGTGCCACTCTTATGAATACAAAATCTCTTATTGCCAACTCCAAAGGCCTTCTCTTTTTGTCAATGTAGCTCTTCTAGCGACTCTAAGCAATCTCAATCCTCTTGCAAATCATTTTCACTGCTTCAATTGTTTCATTGAAAAAATTCATTTTCTCTTTAATTTTCTCTTCCATCGTCTTCTTTTCCCCAGCTTCATGCCAACAAATAGGCGATCTACATTTTCGCCCATACAGCGCCTGATAAGGTGCCATCCCCAATAGTTGCTTGATAGTTGTTGTTTTTTGCAAACTCTACCAACATAAGCATCTTACACTAGCTTGTCTTGTAATCAAGAGTACAAGCACGAAGCATGTCCTCTAGGATCAAATTTGTTTTCTTTGTTTGGCCATCAGTTTGGGGGTGAAAAGTTGTTCTGAAATGTAACTTCGTACCCAATGCACTTTGTACACTTTTCCAAAAATAGGAAGTAAATTAACTATCACAGTCGAAAATGATGGACTTTGGAATACCATAAAGCCTCACAATTTCCTTAACATAAAGTTTGCAAGCTATTACATCGAGTAGGTGATTCTAATGGGAAGAAAGTGTACTGTCTTAGTCAACCGATCGACTACTACCCATATAGATTCATACCCATTTGTAGTTCTCGGTAGGCCTATGATGAAATCCATTGTGATTTCCTCCCATTTCCATTTAGGTATATGAATGGAATGCAAGGGACCTCCTGGTCTTTGGTGTTCAGCCTTGACTTGCTAGCAAGTCAAACATTGCTTTACATACTTAGCCACATCACGTTTCATGCCAAACCACCAAAAGTCATCTTTCAAGTCCATTTACATCTTCATTGCACCTGGATGGATAGAGTAAGGAGCATTATGCATGTCAAATAAGATCCTTTCCTTCAAATTGTCGACTATGGGAACACAGAAATGATCTTTAAAAAATAACATTTCATCTTCTACTACTCAAAAACTGTTTGATCCTTAATAGGCTTGCATCTTTTCCTTGTTTATTTTAGATCTCATCGTATAAGGTTGTCGCAAGAGTTAATGCCAATAGTTGTCCTACAATTAATTAAAGATCGAAGTCTAGAATTTCTTTCCTTAAGGGTTCAAACATTTCCTGTATTGGCATCAAGGTTGTAGAAGACTTCCTACTTAGAGCATCCGCCACTCGATTTGCCTTCCTTAGGTGATATAGGATTTCATAATCGTAGTCTTTAACTAATTCTAACCACCCTTGTTGCCTCATATTCAATTCCTTCTAAGTGAAGAAGTACTTCAAACTTTGATGGTCGGTGTAGATTTTACATTGAATCCCATACAAGTAATGTCTCTAAATTTTCAATGCAAAAATTACCACCACCAATTCAAGATCATGGGTCGGATAGCTCTTCTCATAGTCTTTAGTTGCCTAGAAGCATATGCAATCACTCTACCTTTTTGCATTAGTACTACACCGAGACCTGTTTTTGAGGTGTCACTGTATATGACAAATCCTTCTTCACCTTTTGGAATCTCCAAAATTAAAGACAAGGTTAGCCTTTTCTTCAATTCTTAGAAATTCTTCTCACAATTTTCTGTCCATTCAAATTTCTTCCCTTTGCGGGTTAGGTTGGTGAACGATAAGGCTATCTTAGAGAAACCTTATACAAACTTCTGGTAATACCCAGCTAAACCTAAGAAGCTTCTCATCTTGCTTGCATTCTTAGGCTGCATCCAATTGAGAACAACTTCAATTTTAGTCAAATCCACCATAATTCTTTCTTAGAGACAACATGACCTAGGAAAGATACACGGTCAAGCCAAAATTCACACTTAGAGAATTTGGTGTACAACTGATGCCTTTTTAAGTTTTCAAGCACAATTCTTAAGTGTTCCTTATGCTCTTCTTGACTCTTTTTAAATATACAAGGATGTCATCAAGAAACACTATAACAAATTTATCGAGGTAATCCTTGAACTCTTGATTCATCAAGTCCATGAATGCTGAAGGAGCATTTGTTAGGCCAAAGGCATAACCAAGAATTCATAATGATCGTACCTTGATCTAAAAGCTGTCTTTGAAATGTCTCCTTCCTTTATCCTCAATTGATGGTATCCTGACTACAAATTGATCTTCGAAAACATTGAAGCACTTTTTAACTAATTAAATAAATCATCGATCCTTGGCAGTGGATACTTGTTCTTTACTGTAACTTAGTTCAACGCCTGATAATCAATGCAGAGTTGCATAGAGCCATCCTTTTTCTTCATGAATAATACTAGAGCTCCCCATGGAGAATGACTAGGCCGAATGAAACCATTTTCAAGAAGCTCTTTTAGTTGAGTGTATAGTTTCTTCAACTCTACTAGGGCCATTTTGTATAGTGCCTTGGAAATAGAATTCATGCCTAGTGCGAGCTCGATTTCAGATTCAATCTCTCTTTCTAAAGGTAAGCCTGTTAGATCTTTAGGAAATACTTCTACAAATTCCTTGACCACTAGAATATCTTCAACATCTACTTTTTCTTTCTGGCTAAATCCACAATGTTGGCTAGATAAGCCGTGCACCCATTAGCCAGTAATTTCTTTGCGTCCATAGCTGGCAGAAACATTCTTGGCTTCTTCTTTTGTTCACCGACGAACATAAACCGCTCTTCACCTTCTAGATCAAAGATCACCCTCTGTTGTCAACACTTGATTGAGGTGTTGTATTTCCCCAAGAACTCCATCCTGAGAATCACATCATAGTCATGCATGTCGAGTACGATAAGGTTACTATAAAGTTCTCTATCAGAAATTCTTAATGGAATAGCACGTAAAGACTGAGTAGTTGACGTCACTTCCCCCGAGGGTAGTGAAATAATAAACCCATGCCCCATACATTCCCCATTTGTTTCTAGATTTTTAGCAAAAGATTTAGATACAAAAGAATGGGTAGCACCCGTATCAAAAAGTATATGAGCATTTTTAGTTTGTATAGGCATTTGACCTGTGACAACATTTAAGGTGTCTGCTGCAGCTTCTTCCTTGGTCATGGTGTAGATTCGAGCATTGGTAGGTGGGGCTACCAATCTTCCTTGGTGGATAGAAGGTCCTTCGATAGCTACCCGAATACTATGGAGTCGAGCAAAAGGTGCTTTTTCCTAGTTTTGGGCACAGGTGTTGTTAGGACAGTTACTAGAGATGTGGCCCTCAGGACCACAAGTGAAGCACTTGTTGGTGCCTAGACGACATTCTCCTTGATGCATTTTCCCACATTTGGTACATGGTTGGATCTGCCTGTTATTTTGGTGCTGTTGTTGATGTTGCCCATTGCCTTTCTTTTTATTGTTTTGACCCCTCTAATTTTGAAAATTACCCTTTCTTTTATTGCTGTTCCAATTCCTGTTGTTGTGGTGGTTGTTTCCCTGTGGTCAATGGTGATTATTCAAGTGGTTACCAAATTGTCCATGTGATGACTGTTTCTTTCTATCTTTTGGTAAATATTACTCCACCTGGACTGCTGCTATAACCAAATCCTTCTGAGTACATGCTTGTTGAGCACCATCAATAACCATGGCAATTTTAGGTCAAAGGATTTCAATTAGTCTTCTTACCATCTCTTCATTGTCTCGAACCATCTTAGGGCATAAACGGGCAAGTTGATTGAATTTTTTCACTACTTTAATTATAGACATATCACCTTATCGTAAATTTTCAAGTTTGTCATAGTGCTTGCAAGTAATGTTCATGTACAAGAATTCCTCATTAAAAACCTTAACAAAATCATCCTAGTTCATCACATTGACATTTCGGCTATGCTCAATTCTTCCCTACCAAATACGAGCTTCCATAATAAGACAATATGAAGCATATAGGACTTCCCCATAATCAGTGAATTCCATCAGTTTGCAAGTAGCCTCTATTGTCTCTAACCAACCTTGAGCAACCAATGGATCATTGGTACCTTCAAAATCTATAGGTTTAACATGCCTCCATCTAACAAATAAAGGCTCCTGAGCCACTGATTTTTTGGCCACTTGAGTTACCAAGGCAAGGCTTATTTTTCTTGTTGTTAAGGGGCAGTTGGTGCCTTTTTTTTTTTGTCCTTCCCCTCCTTGACCATTGCTTCGAAGTTCTTTTATATCCTTCTATTAATTCTCAAGCCGTTTCTGAAGGTCCGTAATTCTTGCCATCACGTTGGCGTTGGTTGGAACATCGATTTTGGCCGCAGCTTGTCGGTAGGGTCTACCTCTCCTACCGTAACCTTTCATAATTGCTTCTTGTTGGTACATTGTAGATTAGGGGTTAAGGATATGATCGTAACTTAGAATGGAATAAGCATCATACTAGTACATATATGTACAATTACCATTATATAATATGTTCATCGACATCTATATATAAATTTTAATTACTTAGAGGATATAGGACAGACATATGGTGATGTGTGTTGAAGACGGAAACTACTTTTATACCATATCTATGACACCCGCTTAAAGACATCACAGGAATCATTAACTTTCATCGTTATCTCTTAATTATTTGATGGGAAAGCCCAAACTTGTAAGCATTATCTAATTATTAACCTAGGATTTTTGGTGTAAATTTTTTTTATTTACCATGTGAATTAAACTTTAATTTATTTTTAAACAATTGAATTA
>CAMOHE010045731.1:0-10271 GCA_946598075.1 Artocarpus hirsutus | reverse complement strand
ACAAGAATGTCATCGATAAACACAACAACGAATTTATCGAGAAAATCCTTGAATACCCGATTCATTAGATCCATAAAGGCTGCAGGCGTATTCGTTAGACCAAAAGGCATAACCACAAATTCATAGTGACCATACCTCGATCTAAAGGCAGTCTTTGGGATGTCTCCTTCTTTAATCTTCAGTTGGTGATATCCCGACCGTAGGTCAATCTTCGAGAACACAGATGCACCCTTAAGCTAATCAAACAAGTCATCAATTCTAGGCAACGGGTACTTGTTCTTGATCGTCACCTTGTTCAGCTCTCTGTAGTCGATGCAGAGTCTTATAGTGCCATCCTTCTTTTTCACAAACAAGATTGGAGCTCCCCATGGTGAGTGACTAGGCCTGATGAAGCCTTTGTTAAGTAACTCTTTTAATTGCGTATGAAGCTCCTTTAACTCTGTTGGGGCCATTCTGTAAGGTGCCTTTGAAATCGGGTCTGTGCCTGAAGCGAGCTCGATCTCGAATTCGATTTCTCTATTGGGAGGTAGGCTTGACAAATCATCTAGAAACACATCTGGAAATTCTCTTACCACCGCCACATCTTCAATCCTTGTCTTTTCTTCTTGGCTTTTATCTACAACATTCGCCAAGTAACCTGTGCATCCACTAGCTAACAGCTTCCTTGCTTTCATGGCAGATAAGAACATGCTGGGTTTCTTCCTGGATTCGCCCATATACACGAACTTCTGTTCTCCTTCTGGTTGGAAGAGTACTTTTTATTTTCGGTATTCAATAGTAGCATTGTACTTGCTCAGAAAATCCATCACGAGTATCATATCATAATCATACATGTCGATCACGATAAGGTCGACAAAAAGTTCCCTATCAGAAATCCATAGGGGTACTGTACGCAAACAGTGCGTATATATCATCACTTCCCCGGAGGGTAGTGTCGTAGTGAATCCCTGTCTCATAGACTCTAGGTGAACCCCTAACTTCTTAGCATAAGTTGAGGATACAAAAGAATGTGTAGCACCCGTATCAAATAGAACATATGCATTAATAGATAGGCTCGTTATCTGACCTGTGACCACGTTTGAGGCTTCAACAGCCACCTGTTCTTTTGTCATGGCATAGATGCGGGCATTCGTAGGTGGGGCTTCAAGTCTTCCTTGACTAATCAGTGGCCCTTCAAGGGAGGCTTGCAACAAGATTGATCAGCAACAATTTACTGTGAGTGGTGGAGAGAAGAAAATTCATAACTTTTTATAGAAAATTTGAATTGACGTGAAATTTGGAGGAGAATCATATAACACATGGATAAATAACATATTAAAATTTTAGAGCAAAATGACATTCCTAGACACAAGTATTGCGGTCAGATAAAGGGAAAAAAAATTTCAGACATGCCTAAAAATTTTAAACTCTTACCTTAAAACAAATTCTTCTTAAAACTCCTTGAATTAACGCCAAAGAAATTTTAATATCAAATAATAGCAGGGGAAATTTTGAAAGGAAGAAGAAGATGAAGAGAGAAAGAATGAGAGAGAGAAAAGTGTTAATGTGAAAATGAAAGTAACGTAAAAAGGAATGAGAGATGTTTCAGAAATTTTCTGACTAAAATGGGCTCATATGCGTGGAGAGTGGGAAGCAATAAGGGAAGGTCATCAATTTTGTAACGATTTCCATATTATGCCTTTGAAAAGCGGGAAAACTTTATCCATTAATTTAAATAATTCAAAAGTCAAATGCTTCTTTACCAAAATTAAACAAATCATCCCATAATTATGTTAATTATCCAGAATAAATTATCCTTAATACAATTTCAACCTTATCATAATTTTGTGAAATTTCTGCTGACTGCTTGTCAACTGTCATCGGCCTGCCGATTTCTATCTTCGGCCTGCCGATCACTGAAGTCCGGCCTACCGATGATATATCATCGGCTTGCCGTTCTGTGGAAAACATTTCGGCCTGCCGAACTGAATGGTCCGGCCTACCGATCTGCCCTTAAATACAAAAATCATTCATAACATTAATTATCAATAAAAAAATATGATTAAACATATAACATTAATGACATGAACATTTGAGCACATCAATTCCACGTGAGCGTCACCTGCCATAACACTTAGAATAAAATGGTTAGCACCATCTATCATATATCATAACACTTATCATAAATATAACATTTAACGTCGTCATTTATCATAGCATAATCCGTTACATAAAATTAGGCGGGCGTTACAGATAATAACCCATTCACGTGTCATTATGGTAATCCTGTGCAAGAGTTGATTGTTGCTACTATAGATACAAATATTTATTCCTTAATTCAGTTTCTTGATAATCTAGCATGATATAATTTTAAAACTGTAGTATAGTTATTTTAAGGTTCTACCGAATTATGAATATCTAGAATTAAAAATTTTAACAAATCATATTTATAATTCTTGTATGGACATGAGTTTGCAAAACTATCCCTCACAGTACTTCCTTCACACTGATCTACTGTGAGCTTTGCCAAAAGGGACTTGGACACTTCTAACTTAGCAAAGGACATAAAGTGCTGGACTGGTATTAACTCATCAAGGACACCACAATAAAATCGAAACTCACTAATATTGATGAAAGATAATCTTAATATCTCATAAATCTGTTAGTAAAATCATTATATAATTCATTTAACCTAAAAGAACTGCTTTTTAGAAAAATTAAACATCCAAGAGCTGAAAAAGAAAAAATTGAACCATTCGTCAATTTTAAATCTTGTTCAAATATTTACAATTTTGAGAATTTTTCTTAGCTAAATTAACCCGCACGCGTATGTATAATATGTTTGTGGTACTATATGGTTTCAATAGTACGCTTTTGATGGGTAGTGCTATTATTAACTATTTGATATCAATCTCAGTTGTATGGAGTGAATAGTTGACAAAAAAATTGATGATAATTAATTAGATTGAATTCTTATCAAGTCATATTATCTATTATTGTTAAAACATACTTTTTGAGTATGTAACCATTGAAGATATAATCATTGAAAACAAATTCATATATATTTATAGGGCAATACTTGGGTTGGCCTGGGTGCGTGGTTTCGCCCGGGTAATCCTAGCCCTTCAGATGTTGTCCCACGGCTTTGATAAGGTGAAGGGCTAAAGAAATAATTGTTTACCTAGATCTCCAGGTAACAGGTTAAAGCCTGTCTTCAACTTTCCTTCCATTGTTAATATTAACATCTTTCCTACATTCAACTCAAAAAAATAAAAATAAAAAATTTCCGAGTGGAAGCCCTCTGCATGTTGAACTTGCTTTTCAGACTAATTCGTTTTCAGCAAACATTACTACCACTTTAAGGCTACCAAAAGCATAATGGCTGGTGAGAAGCTTCTTCCACTTCCAATGTCTCTTCTTTATTACTTTTCGCTTTTTGCAAGTGGATAATTTTGCACGATCTTACTGAGTTATTATGCTTCGGAAATAGCAACATAGGATGTGTTAAATTGGGTTATAATTAAATTGGTTAATCGGATAAGGAAATTAAACCCAATAGCACACAGTTTCAATTATTAAGTTAAGTAAACAGCACATTTTCAGAAACATCAGTCAGAATTAATAGTTAAGAAATAATATTTGTTGGAACCAATAAAATAAGTTAGAACTATGATTTTTAGTTGTAACTAATATTTGAAAGTTTGTTAAAATGTTGGTTTAATTCAAGTAGTTCATGAAACCCGTCATCTGAAGTTTGAACAATATGAGTTTGAATTAGTGTTTAGTATGATTGACAAAAAATATATGTTTGAACGATGGAGCATGCATCATAGCTGGCGAAATTTGATATGAGAGTTGAGGGGTATTTTTTTTTTATTCGTAATGAAAAATTGATTGTGGTTGTTGTTATGCAAAATTCTATATATTTGTGGTGGTTGTACCCTCAAAATTTTATTTTTATGGCACATACCTTTATTTAATCATCCCAACGAATTGGGGCTTTGAAATAGGCTTTCTTTGTTTTTTTTTTGGACAATTGTGAGGTCTAGTTTTTTTCTTTTTTAATTAACGACTTCTCTTGAATTTCTCTACCTTCATACAGTCTTGCTCCAAAACTCTTCAAGCTTCAGGGAAAAAAAACTTCCACCATCATGATTTCAAAGAAATTTATCGTATATTGTATTTTGCTCTTTTACCAAAAAGTGTATCGTCGTTTAGCCATGTTCAAATCCATGCACTTCGACTACTAAGTCATGTAGCTACTTTCAATTTTCATCGTTTTTTTTTTCCAGCAATTTAATGTCAAATATTCAAATAAATACGTACAATCGCCTAAAAGTTACGTCGTGACTTCTCAGCAGTTACTTTTAACTGCACATTATTACTATGCCAAACCCCGGCCGTGCAAAAGCTGCCTCCCAATCGGCCTCAGTATCACATCTTGATTATGAGTTCGCCCAGTCAGCTGAATATAGTAACAGCCTACAACCGGTAGCACAAAACTAACTCTTTATTTGATCACCCACCCACTATGTTGCCACGTGGACCGTACTTGCAAAAAAATGCCATGTAAGCGGGTGGACGGTAGGCCTGGGCATACCTAAGCAGATTCCTATATATATATATACACACACATATATATATATATATAGTTGGTAGAAAAGAGAGAAATTAAGTAGGAGGGAGAAGCAGAGGGGGTATGTATACGGAGAAGGGGCGGTAGAATCTTATTTTTGAAAAATAAGAAAAGCCATTTTGTGCAATTTAATAATATAGGAGAGAGAGATTCAGTTGATCAACTGGTATCATATTTTCTCATTCATCCGTACAGATTTTATGCGACATAGGATTAATTACGAAATTACACTTTTTAGTTTTAATTTTTTTTTTATTTTTTAAAACTACAAAAGTATTTTTTAAATTTAAAAAATTTGTATAACATAGGGTTAATTACAAAATTACACTTTTTAGTTTTAATTTATTTCTTCATTTTTTGAAACTACAAAAGTATCTTTTGAATTTGAAAAATTTGTTTTAATCTTATCCATCACTTTTTTTGACAGAAAAATATAGAGATAAAGTAAAGATATTCTTAGTTAAACCGAATTTGCTACTGAAATGTATTTTTTTAGAATTTTTTTCAAATTTTTATAATTAAAAATTATGAAACTTATAGTCTTTTTTCTAAGATAAGATGTTTTGTTAAAAACATTTTTCATAGTTGTTTAAGAGTAATTATATTGTTTTGCCTAATTTTTTTCTGTTTATGAGGATGAAATTGAAATTAGTTTTTTAAATTTAAAGGATACTTTTTGTAGTTTTTAAGAGCAAAAAGACAAATTAAAAGATAGTTAAAAATATGAGGTATAATTATATAATTAACTGTACATATACACTTATATCCTATGGACCAAAACTACCATATACAGAGCTAATGAGAACACAATAATTATACATAATAAAATAAAGCAAACCACACCAATTACACATAATACAATTGAGGAAATAATATTACTAGATGTACAAATCATGTCCTGACAAATAAGAGCATTTTCATCTAATGTTAAATTTATATGGCAATCCCAAATTTTGATGTTTTAATAAAAAAAATTCTCTAATATAATACTATTCTTCATATAAAATTAATTTAACAATTTTCAATGTCAAATTTAGCATACGAAATATAGGTGTCTGACATTTGGTTTCTCACAGGTGGATGTGACGATATTTTTCTTAATAACTAAAATAAATTTAATTTTCATTTTTTTTACACTTCAAAAATTTCCTTGTCGCACGTTTCTACACTTCAAATCTATGGCCAGTTTAAATATCAAGTATAGTATATTGTCATTTGAAATAAAATTATTAGGTAGGTGGAACACAAAATAAATAACTTATTTAACATGTTATTATTACATTTTTTTCTCCAAAATATAACATTGATTTTGGCATCTATATTAAAGATAAGTTATTATTAAATATTTTTCCCCAAAATATAACAATGATATTGGCACCTATGTTAGAGATGTTCTATACATTCGCTTATAATATGTTAATATGTCAAACGTTTGCAAGAAAGGTTTGCATTCTTCGTCACTAATTCAGAATCAATACCAGAGGAGTAAGGATTAACACTCGTTTTCTCATTTTCAATTTTGTGTTTGGTTTACCAAAAGTACTACTCTTTGTCCTAACACAAAATCAAATCATAGAAGTAAAAATACCCCTTGTTTTTACCCTTTTCCTTGAAATAAGCCCTTAAAATATTTGGTATGCGAGGAAAAGAAAAAAAAAAAAAAAAAAAAGAAGAAAAATCACCTCATTATTTTGGTAAATTAGATGGGAAATAAGGGAATTAGAAAAGATTTATTTGAACAAATAACATTTTCATTTTAATCATTGGTTAGTTCAATATTGATTAGGGAATCAACAAAGCAATTTCACACCAGTAATTCCTGCGAATTGAGGCCGATTAAATCAAGTCAACCTGGACGACGCTCTATTCCCACATAACTAATTCTGAATGAACAAAATAGTTATACATCTTAAAATCATTCTATTAATTCCTATCCATAACCGGACTTTCTGATCGCTTTTCTCTCGTACCAAAGAAACCTCTAAACGTAAATGGTTTTTGTTTTATTTTATATTTTATATTTTATATTTTTAATTATTGACTTTAAGGTTACTCCAGTGTATTTTGTTTTTCTGATTATTAGAAGTAAAGTAGGAAAATAGTTATTTGTTTGATTTTATTAGAGCGTCTCCAACGCTTACCACTAGGGAGAAAAAATTGGAATAGCATTGAGGTTAATTCCCAACCGTGCGCCATTTTATCCCCTCATTTGGTGTGCACATGTGAGACAAATAATGGCACATTTGCTATTATTCATCAACGTCATACTTTTGTGTGTGTGTTTTTTTTTTTAAGTTTTGTTAGTTTATAAAGAACTTCACAAATTAAATGAATATAAAAAATGCGATAAAATGATATATGTAGAATATTTTTTTTTAGTATTAAAAATAGTGTAATAGATTAGAGATGAAGTTATTGTTTGATGTGATAGTTACATGATTTTATTATGAAAGTTACACCATTTTGATGTATTAAGTTGGAGATGCCTTACAGTGAATTCTTCCCTTAAGCAGATTTAGTTATCTAAATGTGATATTTTAAGAAAACATTTTTGAGCAAAAAGAAAGATACGCAAAATTGAGCCAATATCATATATAAATGAGGTCATAAATGTTACTGCAATGCAGTACAAAACACAATTCGAAAGAGCATGAACTCTTAAGAAGTAATACAAAGTATAGAAGATATATATATATATATATATATATATATATTGCACTGAGGATAAACGAACCACACCAGAGAAGGTAGTAGTAATCCTCGCTAACAAACTCACAACAACCAATTTAGACACACATCAATTACGTTGGAAAAGTAGCAGCCGCAAATATATAGAAACGGGACTAGTGGCAGTGCATGATTGACTCCGTACATTATTCTAGTGTAGAATATCAATGCGCTTTTGAAATCAGGTTTAAGGATGATTAGGCTTAGGCAGCTCAGGGACAATGGGGAAATGTGGTAGTTCGGGAAGCTTGGGGAGTTCAGGCTTTGGCAATTCAGGCAACTTTGGGACTTCGGGTTTTGGCAGTTCAGGTATTTTTGGCACTTGAAGCTTTGGAAGTTCAAGAATCTTTGGGACTTCAGGCTTTGCTGCCACAGGCAACTTGGGGTATTCGGTGTTTGGAATGGAAGGGAATTCGGGTTTCGGTAAGTTCGGGAGATGGGGAACAAGCGGCAATTCCGGCTTTGGAAATGGCAGGTCATGATTTACAGGCTGTGGCAAAGTTGGGAAAGCTGGAAGTGTGGGCATTTGAGGCTTAGGAATCTCATGAGGCACTGCCTTTGGCAAAGAAGTATCCAGAAGATGGCGAGCCCCAAAAACCATTATATTGCAGAAAAATGAAGAGAATGTGAGAATCACAATGGGTAATAAGAAGGGTGGGAGTTTTTGATATGCCATGTTAGTTTGGATCAAATTGGCTAGGAAAATGTGTAATTAGGTAGAATGGAAAGCTAATCTTGAGACGAAGAATATGGTTTGGAATCCCAAATGCTAATGTGGGCTTTTTATAGCCAAGGGAGGGCGAAAATTTTGAAGATATTTGTTTTGGAAGGTTGGGGGTTGGTGGGAAAATACGGATATGTTGTTGATCAACTTCTTACTTGCCGATATGAAACGCTTAAAAGCAATGTAAGGACAGTTATGAGCTTTTCTTACCATATGTTTGGTTTCTATCCAATTTTGATTAATTTTTTATGCTAACTGTATTTAGATGCTTCTTGTCATCGTAAATTTTAGTTTGTTCACCTTGGTTTTTTTGTAACAATCATGTGTGTGGTTTGGTTTTGGTTCTATATATGCTAAATGTTCCAACTAATTTAAGGTTTTAACTTTGAACTGTGCATAGTCATGTTTTGTTATAAGATGTCCTACAAAAAAAAAATTGATATCCACAAAGCATCAAATTAATTGCTCAAAGATATTCAATGCTTATCCAAATTTTCCTTCTATTATAAGGTTAACTAAATACATATCGGGAACAAAATCTCAATTATAAGTTCCATATATTTTGTTAATGTAAGAATTTTAGAGTAATTTTAATAGCTAGAATACAAATATGGGGGAAAATCTCTCGATACCATTTACATTTTGAAAAGATCGCTTTGTTGCACTCTTTTTTCTGACAATATTAAAATGGCACCTTAACGTTAAAAAAAAAATGTCATCCTAGTACCCCTAATTTTTGACATAAAATATCCTTTTACACTTTTTTTCTTTTTATTTTAATAGTTGGAAATATTATTAAACAATAGTCTTGGCCTTTTTTTTTTTTTTTTAACGTTGGACTAGTTAAATAGAGGAAAACGGTATGCGTAAAAGGAAGAATTGGGTTAAACACCCCGCCCAAAAAATGAATTGGAGAAATGGCCCGAATTTTTTTGTGCACAAAAAAAAGATGACATGTACCTGTTTGTTTCCTATTTGGCATAGATATTATCCATCTCAGATTATCCACCTCAGCCCCTCCTCCACGTGACTTCCCCTTCGTTCCCCTCTTGCTCGGCTATCCCTTTGGCGAATTCTCTCCCTCCGAATTCCCTCTTGAATTCTCTCCTCTCAAATTAACCCCCCGAAATCCCTCCGCCGTCGGGGCCTCGCCTCCCCTGCCCTCCCATTCCTTTTCCCAGCCGTTACGTAGAACGGAACATTTGCCAACGGAAAGTTTGAAGGTCGCCTTGGTTCCCCCTTCTCGTGCCCTAATTATGAATTCTCTCGTTGCAAACGGCGGCCCTAAATTCCCTTGTTTTCCCTCCCTAACGATTTATTTTTCTTCCTCCACCGACGAAGCAGAACCCAGCTCTCCCATTCTCAGTTGCTGCTCCGAAGTCTCCGTAGTTCTTTCTCTCTGCTTCTGCCAACTTTCTCACAATCGAAGGCCGTTTCTTCGCCACCCTGTGTTTCTCCGTTTCCCCTCTTCCAGCTCGCTCGCCTCTGCTTGGATGATTGTCGCCTCAAAAGCAAAAGGCCACGAGCATCAACGTCGGCGTTTATTGACCTCCGTTCCGTCATTCCCTTGACGCCGTTTGACGCAGCAAGACAGGACCAACGACCCAATGGAGGTAACCTGTTAAATAGATGGATATAGTGTCTTTTTAATTCTTGAAATAGTGAACTGTAATGGAAGGGCAATCGAAATATGAATTTGTTTACAAAATTTTTGGCTGAGAAAATGGAAAAACGGCCATCTTGATGGGCGCCTTTTTTTCGAATTCCCTCGCGTGGTAAAGTCTGTTGTGGGGTCTATGGGGTTTGAATGTGATGTACATATGTCGACCCTGTGTTGAGCTATATTGACCGTTATTGCTGTAAATGGAGAATGGGGTCGATATAAGTCTACATATGTAGATCGTATGTAGACCTTTCATCGATCCATATCGATCCAAGCAGCCTTATTTTTGTGCACATAATCCACTAAGCTGTGTAATTCCCAAACCACATTAGTTTTGGGTCTGTTTGTGGATTGAATTTTTTAGAAGGTAGATGTATATTGAATGGTTAATTAGTAACCAAGAGTGACTTAAAATTTTTTTAAAACTTAAAAAAGTAAAAAACATAGTTTAACATATTTGAAGTAAATAACATTTAGTACGTAAATAATTTATTTATCCTTAGTAAATAAATAAATAATTCTTGGTAAATATGCTATATACT
>CAMOHE010045728.1:0-19660 GCA_946598075.1 Artocarpus hirsutus | reverse complement strand
AAAATTTTGAAAAAAAATAGAAAAACTTTGAGTTTTAAAATCTAACCTCGAATCAAAGCTTGAAAACGTTGTTTTTGTTGTTGAATCTTGTTCCCGTGCCTTCGATCTCCTAGCCCGAAGCTTGAAAACGAAATTTGTTTAAAAGATTTTAGAGAGAGAATGAGAGAGGGTGAGAGAATCCGAGAGAAGGGAAGAGAAGAGAGAGAGAGTGAACGAGAGAAATGAAGAGAGAGAGAGAGAAAGTAAAATAAATAGAAGGAGAGAGAGAAAAGTAGTTGCACAAAGCTGTGAGCAACTACACACTGTTTTCAAATCAAATTGTTTTATTAAAACTTAAATTAACATTCAAAAACAATTTAGAACAATTAAAAATCATCAAAAAGTAATTAACACAAGGTTTCCACAAAGTAATCAAATTAAGTTTAAAACACTTATCATGGCACACTAATTCACCATTTAACATTCTAATTCTATTTAATTAACTTTGGGGTGTTACAGTTTCAGAACATGTTAACATACAATCTGTAAACCACTAATAAGTTAACTTTCTTTGGGCATCCCTTCTCTTTCTTCCTTGATCTCTTGAGCACAAATATAAAGAATCTATTAGTCCATCGTGCGTGGTAGAAAAACTCAAAGAAACGAATGCGAAAATAAATAAATAAATAGATAAATATTTTTTTAGCTTTCTCCTAAAATATTCTTCTTATTATAAATATTACTTTTTCAAAATTTGTCGAGATAAATAGTAGACTTTGAAAATATTTGTAGTAAATAAAAAATTTACTCAGTAAAAATATTTTTACTTGTCTATTTACTATGAGTAGAAATAAGTTATTTATTACAAATACTTTCAAAACTTAATATTTACTTTACAAAGTTCTAAAAATATGACATTTCCTTGATTCTCTTTTAATTAAACTCGTCTAAATTATTGCACAAGTGAAAGGCCCAAGAGAATTAAAGAAAAAAAGAAAAAATTATAATACGTAACTAAATTATTTTTATGAAATTAAAATCTAACATAATATTCAAAATATTTTAAAAATGTCTGTTGATGCCTAGATTCGGCACAACACCACGTGTGGGTGCGCACAGAGGTCGGGTTCCTTGTTCTGCTTGGCTCGGCCTAGTCTGGTCGGACCTACAAGAGGAGAGAAGGCCTCAGAGTAAAGGGACACCTGTTTGGTGCCTGCCAAGGGCACTCCGATGCTCAAGTCAGTTTTTTGACCGGGAAGAGCTAAGGGAGAGGCAGGGTAGGCAAGGGAAGAATGCCCGTACCTTTGTGGTGAAGTTGATGCTCCTATTTATAGAGTTTAGCTTGGATCCAGGTGTGGACCGATTTGACCCGTAACCCAAGTGTCCAGTGATAGGTGTCACAATCTCCGTGAAGGAGGATTGCCCAATGGATGATTGAGATGGTGCCACGTGGTGGTCTTTGAGTAAGTCGGACAGATCCTGCTTGGACAGGCCCTGGTCGGATAGATCTTATCCTGCTCAGACGGGTCCTTAGTCAGACAGATCCTGCTCGGACAAGCCCTGGTCGGATAGATCTTGTCCTGCTCGGACAGGTCCCTGGTCGGACAGATCCTGCTCGAATAGCCCTTGGTCGGATAAATCTTGTCCTGGTCGGACGGGTCCCTAGTCAAACAGATCTTGCTCAGACAGGCCCTAGTCGGATAGATCTTATCCTGGTCGGACGGGTCCTATAACACCCCGAAGTTAATTAAGTGTAATTAGAATGCTAAATGGTGGATTAGTGTGCCATAATAAGTGTTTTCAGCTTAAGTCTATCATTTTGTGAAAATTAAGAAAACTTATGTTATTTTACTCTTTTGATAATTTTTAATTAATCTAAATTGTTTTTAATTGTCAATTTAAAATTTTAACAAAGCAATTTGATTTAAAAAACAGTGTGCTGTTGCACATAGTTTTGTGCAACCACTTTTCTCTCTTTTCCTCTATTTATTTCATTCTCTCTCTCTCTCTCCTCACTCTCTCACTCACCCGTGCTCTCTCTCTCTCCTCTCTTCCCCTCTCTCGGTTACACTCTCTCTCTCGTTCTCTCACTAAAATTTTGAAACAAATTTCGATTTCAAGCTTCAGGTTAATGGATTGAAGGCTCGGAAATGAGATTCAACAACAAAAACGTTGTTTTAAAGCTTCGATTCAAGGTTAGTTTCTAAAATTCAAAAGTTTTTTTATTTTTTTAAATTTTCTTGCATTTTGAAATCTAAGAGTTTCTAAGCTTAGAAAAGCTTCAATCTAAGTTAGATGGACTTAGATTAGCTAAAATACAAACCTTGTTTGAATAAAAACGGATTGAAATCAAGATTTTTTTCTTCCTCTATTTTCTCTATTTTTGGATTTTTGTGAAAATCTTGTTTAAAACTTGTTTTAATCTATTAAAAAGTGTTCTACTATGATTTTCTATTGTTTATGATAATTTCCCATGCCTGAGAATTGAGAAAACAGGTTGTATTGAAGAATTGGGCTTGGGGAAAGCCGAGACCCGTGCGTAAAAATTTTTGAAATTTCCTAGATCGGCAGGCCAAACTTTGTGTTCGGCAAGCCAGATTCAAAGGATCGGCAGGCCGGATTCATCCGACCGCAGGCCGAACCTGGAAATGTTCGACCGACCGGACTTGGCTTTCCTGTAGGCCGAACTGTACAGTTCGGCCGGCCGAACCAGGGAGACCGGCAAGCCAACCGAACCTAAACCCAATTTTGTGATTTTTCACCCATTTTCACTGTTTTGAACCCTGATTGAAATTTCAATTTTATAAAATGATTTTATAAACCCAAATGGCACACTAGGACACCATGAGATGATTTAGTATCATAGGATACCTCGGGTTAGATACTAATGAACTAAGTTACTATGCATTTAAGAATTGTGCGTGGATCTGCGGAGCTAACGTATAGCAGACCGGGATTACGGTGTGAGACACCAACATGAATATCGAGGTAGGACTTCTACCCCTTATTTGGTAGCCAATTTTAAATATTTTGGCCTCAAAGTGATTTTTAATAAAATGTTTTTCAATAATTTGTTGAAAAAGGATTTCTTGTAAACTGCTTTCTTAAACAGTAGATTGAGGTGTTTTCATAATGAACCTCATAATAAATGTTAATGATTATATTTGGTAAATAGAGGTTTTAATTATAAAAAGATATATGGGCATGATGCCATATCAGAGATCGGGTCGTGTAGTGAACGACCTTGGGGGCAGGTCCCGAAACCCAGCTGGGCCACTTCGGTGGTGAATATTTGGTTTGCCCGAGAGAATTAAAAAGGTACTCTTGACAAACTGATTTCAATATAATTTTATTAAATAAAAATATTTATTTGATTTATTTAATTATTTATTATTTAAGAAAGTCCTATTAGAATATTTATCTGTTTATTTTTAAAAATATAGTCCTACTGAGCCTTTCGCTCACGTTTTCATTGTTTTAAAATCTTACCCCTAGATGGATATCAGCTTAGGATTGGAGAAGAGTCCGCTGACCGGACATACGACCAGTAGAAGATTTGGGTAGGTTAAAATACAATTCAAGGCATGTAAGATCTTAACTTATTCTTTTATTTTGGACTGTGGTTGTATTGTAATATTGTCAGTACTATATGTGTGTGCACAATATGTGGGCCAGTGGACCCATACTCGTTTCACCCCATATTTAAATATTTTTAATGTTCTTTTTATTTTCTTAATTATCATGATAATTTATTTTATTTCTTTAATTTATTCTAATCGAAAGATATTAAAAATTACCTTATTTTTAATTATAAATTAATTCTAAAACCCTGTTTTTAACTAAAACTTTATTTAATTAACTTAACTAAACCATCACGTCACCTCCCGTACTTCGGGGTGTGACAGGTCTCTAGTCGGACAGATCCTGCTCGGACAGGCCCTGGTCAGATAGATCTTGTCCTGCTCGGACAGGCCCTGGTTGGATTGCTCTTTTCAGCCAACCTGATCAGGTGCTTGGATTAAAGAGGGTATGAACTTCAGATGGTTTCCTCATCGCAAAGATTTCCCCCAACAATGTTCTTAATGACATAGTAATTATCTTAATGATATCACATATTGTACTATATAATTACACAGTAATAATTTTAATGATATCATTTTGAGACATTTGTAGAATTTTTACAAACTGAAATCATATTTTAATTCAATAAACATAATTGGCTTAGTTGTCTCATCAAAAAAAAAAAAAAAACTTTAATCCATCTTCAAATGGAAAACTTAAACCGTAAGAATTTCCACAACCACAAATTCTTTGTTTTCCTTCTTCTCCATGCATCTAACGTCCCACTGAAGTCCTTCAATCAGGTTGAGCAGGAATTTGTGGAGCCTCTTAGATTAGCTTATCAAAACTTTTCTTCATCAGCTCATTGGCGTTGTCGTCGCAAAAGGGTTCAAGAAGGTTATACGAGGTTAATTTTGTTTCGTACAACTACTTTTTTTCAAAAAAGTATTAGCACTTTTAGTCCGTGAATTATGAACATTGTGACACATTGATAACTTTTGTTTTTCGATAGTTTTTTAGTCCCAGAAATTAAATTTCACAATGAATTTTATAAATCTAAAAGCGATAATCATGTATTTATGTATGAGAACTTGAAATTTTACAAAAATAGTTAAAGCACTCTTAACTTTTGCTTAAAATCTATTGAAAACTAGATATCTTTTTCAAAGGAATGTGGGTGCCTATGTCTGACTTCAAAAATCTCTGTCACAAAGATAGTATATATACTCTTTCTAAAATATTATAAAAAAAACTTTCTTAATTTTATGAGAATATCATGAAGTTAGAGAAATGAATTGAAGGGGGTACATTTCTTAATTTTCTCCTCTAGGAATTTGACTTTTGTAGGCCCAAACGATGACTTATTTGTACTAATAAGCTATGTACAAGAAAAGAGGCAAGGAGTAGAGAAAAATAGGAAATATTCCTTACTTAATTCAATTTTTTTTTTTAATTTTATGTAAATCTCCTAGAATCTTTTTTCATTTCCTTGCTAATGAGGAAAGAAGATTGTGCACCCTGTCTCAATGACCACTTTAGAGGTCCCAAACTCCGTTAGTAAAACAAAAAAAATTTAACTTAATTCTATTAGAGGGATAGGCCCAAATTGATGGGGCAGACATTCTCTTTGAATCTCGTCCCTCTTAGTTGGCTATGTAGTGCCAGATATAGAGGTGATCTACATGGTTAGACTGGTGTTAAATGCAAATAAACAACAAATATAAGGTGCCTAGTGCATAGTGCCTAATATAATATTTTAAAAAGGAATGTACCATGTGGGCAGAAATTCAAAAGAATAAGTACCAATTGGGCTTCTAAATTTTGGTTCAACAATTCATGAAGTGGGTCCTTAATGGCCATTTAGCTAGTCGCTTTAATGGTCTTATTTGGTGACCCGAAGAATTTTTATGTCGCACCTTATAAATTTTTAATATAAACTACTACATTTTAAATAGAAAAAATTCTAATTCAACAGCTAATATAAGACGAAACAAAATTACCTTCTTCACTTTAAAAATTCCTATTTTTCTCTACAGAATGCTTTTTAGCTGCAAAATGGAAGGCCGCTATTTTTTTCTCTCTCTTGGCGCTGAAAAGTTAAAAGGCATGGGCAATCAGAGATGCAAAAAAGAAAAAATGTAAACCTTTGACTCCAACTATCAGGGAACCAACCAAAATGACAGCCAACCTCTAATTTTGTCAAGTTAGCTTTAAAGTGTAAAATGCTGTTATTCTTTTTCTTTTTTTAAGGGAACACAAATGCTGTTATTCTGTTTGTTTAAAAATTATTTTTAAAGAGAGAAAAAAAAAACTATTATTCTCGTACCTCAGAAGTTGCTATGAAAAATACTAATTACTTATCATCAACTTTTTAACTGGTTAAATATACATAAGAACGCGTGAGAATCTGTATTTTAACAAGTTCTATAACTGACGAGTAAATTTATGATAAATCACGATAGTAAGGCATAACATATTTAACACTACTACTAGTTATTATTTTTAAAGAAAATAAAAAAAACAATCATATTTAACTCTATGGGATTATAACCCCGTTAATTATTAACAAACAGTTAGCTTTACTCTAAAAAGTAAACTATATATTAGAATATAACGCATGGTTTTGTGACTAACGGGGTTATAATCTTATGGGGATGAAAATGATTTTTCAAATAAAAAAACGTATCGGTTTAAGAAGCTCTGATAATTTTGTTTCATTTAAGCAGCTGGGTTTAAACTACAAATCACATACAAGGTATCACTTCTTTTTTTTAATGCATACAGGGTATCATATAATATTAACTAAAAAAGAAACACAAATTAGCTCAACTTATCAATGATCAATCAGATTCTTCTTGATTAATGCCAGAACTCCGCTTAAACAAAGCCCTCTAATTGTTTCTTACTTTTTTCTACAATATTTGTATAAACCAAGCAAGTTGGTGATGAAAACTGGCTAGGCTAATATTTATCAAACGTGATATAAGAAATCAAGAGTACCAACAAGAACATCTATATATTGCATGATAAATGTTATTTACAGGAGATGCCATGATTTACACATACATATAACAAACTATAATGTATACAACGTGATCAAATTGGGAAAAAAAAAAGAAGGTGAAAATTGAAAGTTAAAAGAAGATGACTAGTGACCAGGGCCTTTGGCACCAGGTCCAGAGGCCAGCTTGGCGTTATACACTCGATCACTTGCTAACACCCGGCCGTTCTTGTCTCTCACAGTCGTCGAAACCGAAGCCCTCCGGACCGATCTCCTCCCGCCATTTCTCGTGCCCCGGGCCGTTGGTCGGAGAGCTCTGCTCTGGGCTGGATCAATTAGCTCCGTGAAAACTAGCATCGTCAAGAACATTAGAGCCAAGAAGGAGCAAAGTCTCATATTGAACTTTTTGATAGTTTTTGGGACTATTGTTGGTGTTTATAATTCTGTCTTGGCGTTTTGAAGGGCTTTGTATGTGTGACAATGATTCGTTCAAAACTAATATTCTCTAACCAAAAGGGATGGAGCACAAGGAGATTGGTTTAGCATCTCTATATAATAAGCTACATGCCTTTTTACAGGGGTTGAGTTTGCGATTGGGTGGCAAAGGGACGGTGAAGAACTTTGCTTAGTGTGGGGTCCATTATTAAGAAGTATTTGACTGAGAATTTTCTTCTACCTTTCTTTCCTTTTCAACTGATATCTGGACTGTGATGAGGAGCTGAGATTGCAAAGCTTCTGGAGTTCACTTCCGAATCAAACTTTGACCAAAACAGGGAGGGTTATCAAAATACCAAGATTGCCTTTCCTCAAAAATAAATAAATATGATAGAGAGAATTCGTATAGTGGGTAAAGCAATTATACTTTACGGGTACCGTAGAGTGTTTTCGCGGTGAGGTTTTAAGCGTAGGATATGTAAGCGTTCATGATAAAAATTTACACCGTGTAACTTATTACAAATCAAATGTTTAGAAATCAAGTTAAAACTTAAATACTATAATATAAGAGGATTCTATATTATAAAATAGTTTTGTTTTATATTATATTAATTAAAACTTTTGTGTTGAAGTTTGGTTTTTAAACACTTTATTACATAGTAGGGAATTCATATATATAAAGTATTTGGTATTGTCAGTTTCAACTAAAATTTTTAGTTGCTATAGTGTAGAGCACTCACATATTAGAGTGTAAAGAAAAAGTAAATTACAGTATAAAACTCTATAGCTCTTGTAATACTATGCCCTTTAAACTTCAAAATGTAACATTTATTCCCTTTGAACTTCAAAACATAACATTTATTCTCCTGATTCATGAAATATTAGCAAAAAAACTCCTCCAATCATGATTTCAAGTATAGATGACATTAGATTTACATAATATTGAGATTGTTAAACAGCTTAGTAAACCACTAGACTGTTAGTTTACTTTGGTATAGTCGTATGAAAGTGCAAGCATATATTATTTGTTTTGAAAAATTTCTTAAGGCTTTTAGTTTATATTTTTAACGATTAAACTTTTTAAACCATTAACTTTTTAAATTCAAATTAGTTCTAAATATGACAGAGCCATCAAAATACTCCTATATTATGTACTAAATTTAATTATGTACTAAGTTTTATTACAAGTTCTAACAAAAGGTTTTTTTTTTTAAATTTAATAGTTCGAGAAGGACACATATTATGTTTTAAAATTCAAAAGACATAATGTGATCTAGGAGAATTTAACTATATTAGTTGTTTTATATTTTAGTTTTGCTTTGTTATTAGTTTGTCATTATTGTCTTGTCGGTCTTTTATTTTAGTAAATATTTATTGTTGCTTTGTTAGAAGGCTGTACATGGCTACATTAGCTAATTGTAATGGTAGACTAGAATATTGAGAATTGAATACAAATTCGAGTGTTATCTCTTCTATTTAGGGGTTTTTCCCTTTAAGAGGCTTTTCTTAAGTGGGTTTCGAATCTTCCATCCGAATTAGGCCCGTAAAATCCTCTTTCCCAATTTCGTTCAGTCATAAAGTTGCAAGCGTTATAATTGAGGAGAAATTTTTGTAATTAATACTCTTTTTTATAAAATTGTTTTATTTTTGATTTATTACAACTATGATATGATCTAACAAATTAAGATTGTATTCTATTTAATGGATGAATTTTTTTATATCCTACTATAGAATTACCAAAATAAAAAAAAAAGGAGAAAAAAACATATTTAAAGGGCTTGTTTTAGTAAGAGAAAATAGATATCAACTTATATCAAAAAATAAAAGGTATGTGAATCTATAAAATAAAAATAAAAAAAGAGCCTTTTAGGATAAGGGATGCTATGCAGTCAAGTTTATTTTTGAATGCTAAAATTGATCAAACTCACAACAAAATAAAAAGATATACAAAAACTCATAAAATCTGATATAGATCTGACGGTTCAAAACACAGCTCCTTGTGTAGGTATTGAAAAAAGCTAATATGATCTTAATTTATGTTGCACTCAAAAAAATTTTGAAAACCTTTTTATCTTGCTTATCCCATTTTGTAGTATAGTAAAGTGTTGTTAATTAGACAATGACAATTTCCTTAGTAAGAACTAAAAAAAGATACCCATCAATGGGTCCATATCTTTTGATTACCAGATGAGTTAAAAAAAATGATTTGGATTAGATTTAATATATTAAAAACCTACCACTAACAGAAGTTTTGATAGAAGAAGTCCCCTTAAACAAAATTAAAAAATTGCTTCCAAATTAACAAAAACTATGGCCTATAGGATTGTACGACCCACATGCAAGTGGGAAGAGGCATCGGCAATTAGGGATTTTTCTTCATAAAAAACTAGCGATGCAACTTTCCCACCAAATTGGATCCACACGTATTTATATTATGGGAATCCGAATTGGTGGATCTAGTTTTTTAGAGAAAAGAACAACTAGGTGTCCGAATCTGTGTTCCTTGGTGAACAAGAATTTGAAATGAGGCTTTTTTTTTTTTTTTAAAGAGGAAGTAAAAGAATAGCTTTTTGGAAGGAGGGAGTTTGCATAAAAAGAAAGAAAAACATTTGTGGATTCTCTAAGGTAAAGGGAAAAGAAACTTAAAAAAGAAGCCCATAAAGGGATTGAAGGTGGACAATTAACGCTTGATTTCATGTAACTTTTTTTCGCAAGGCAACACATGTGACAAAGTGACTTCCACTAGAGGTCCTTTATTTCCAAGCATTGTCAAACACTTGCAAGAGAGCTTAAGCGTTAAACATAGGCGGAAAAAATTTACCAAATGCAAAATATTATGGTCTCAATTCTCACCACTGACGTTTCAAGTAATACTCTCATACCATACTATATAGAACCCTTTATGGCAGTAGGAGTTTGTTTGTTTTTTTGGGGGAAATTCTAGCATATAGCCCAACTTTTATGACTCAGAGAATTAAATAGCCCATTTACCATTAATAAGAAGATGATAGGTTATTTATGATTTCAAAGCTATTAATTTTACCATTTAATCCTTGGGTTATCCTCTTCTTCTTCTCCACGCTATATCTTTTCAGTTTCCCTCAGCCGCCGTCAACAACCTACTCTTTGGGCGACTACCACTGTGTTCTTCTCTGATGGCGACGACGCTAACCACAGGTGCGACTCTGGCAATAAGGCCTACGACGGGGGTTGCTCTAGTGACAAAGCCTACTCCGCACGACTCCGACGACTACTCCTTGTGCGACTCCGGTGATGACTCCAGCCATAGACGCAACTCTAGCAATGATGCCTACGACTGGCGCTGCACCGGCAACAAAGCCTACTCCTCGCGTGACTCCAGCATCTGCTCCTTTGCAACTCACAATGACGCTGCTTCTTACGTGACTCGGCGACGACGCGTCCGACGAGGAAGGCTAACGGAAAAACTAGAGGTGAGAAAGGGAGGTGAGAGAAATTGAGAAAAAGGAAGAAAAAACTATCAGATTTTATTCAAACAAGGACAGTTTTGGGATTTTAGTTAATTGTACATAATAATTTAAACTAGGTCTATTAATAACTTTGTAAAAACTTTAGAGCTATTAATTGCTATTTATTATCCATATTGATCTATTTGTCTCTTTCTCTCCCTTTTTTAGCGAAAATATAAGAATGTAAAATTGTTTTGGGTAAATAATCCAAAAATATAAAAATTGTATAGTTGGTTAAATATTCGCTGTAATACAAGAAATATTTTATCCAAAAGATATCCATGCTGAACAAAGTAAAATAAATAGACTTAAATTAATTATTTCTTTTTGAAATTGGGTTGGGTAGCTTTTTTAATAGCCTCTTTAGACTAAATGATCGTACTTTTCTTAAATTAGACGAATAACCCCTCTATATCAATTATAAAATCAAAACAACAAAAATAACCTTTATTTTTATTAATCAAAATAAACCTTTGTTGGCGCTTCAGGTGACAAACTTAACGAAGTGTGACGCCAATAGTGTATGGAGATGTTGTGCAATGAGAGAAGAGGGAGAAAATTAGGCTTTGTGGTTTTTGGTTCAGGTTTGTTATTTACGGGTTTATCACTGATGTACTAGGTCTTTTGTCATTGATATATTACGGTTTATTACTAATGTCCTCTAGTTTGTCATTCATTTACTCCAGTTTATAATTGATATACTTGAGTTTGCCATATGTATTTAGATTTATCATTGATGTATTATAACTAATTAATAATTAATGAATGTTATTTTGTTATTTTGACTTTATGATCAATAAAGAGGGACATTTGTCTAATTTGTTATTTACCTTTATATCTTTCTTCTTCGTTTTTTGTTTGGCTGAAATCCAATGTAGCATTTGATTGGGTAGATTCGACATTATAGGGGTATGGCAATTTGAAATTATGGATTCAAATTTTTTGTCTAGTTTTAGTGTCCTAAATGGCTTCTAATTAATACCTTTATAGTATATTATTTAAAAAGTTGAATAATGTTTAACTAACTTTTACATTTTTTCATTAAAATAATATATTATAATATAAATGGTTAGACATTATTTTAGACACTAAAAATTAGATAAAGAATTTGAGTCCTAAAATTACCACTCTTAATTAAGACCAACTCCAAATTGTTTGGTGTCTTGTTACCATTCTAAACATTGGATATTTGATTCCAATATTTCAATCAAATACACTAAAACAAAAAGGGGTGTTGACGATGATATTAAAAATAAAATGTAGCGACAGCTTGAAACTTGCTGCCAGATGCGTTTAGGGACAACTTAACTAATCTCCTAAATTGAAGATGTCGTATTCACCATCCTTCTCAACAAGCGTGGAAGATGTGGTGGTAAAAGAACATATATAAAGAATTAATTAAAGATTAATTGCAAAAATTCTCCCCAACTATAACCTTTGTAATATTGTACTTTTTGAATTTTAAAGCGTAAAAGCATACCCCCAAACTATAAAATATTAACCAAAAAAAGGCCTTTTGTTATAATTTTTAATAAAACTTAGTATATATTAGAATTTGATACATAATAGAGGAGTATTTTGATGACTAAACTATATGTAAAGCTAATTTGAAATAAAAATTGATATAATTTAAAGTAAAATTATTTCAAAAATATAATACTACAAGAAACTTTGCTTTTAGCAATGACTCAAGTTGTCGCTAATAGTTTTTTAGTGACCATTAGCATTTAGCAAAGATAGTATGACATGTCGTCGCTAATTTTGAGGCCACTAATCAAATCTTGACAACGTCATCATCGACTTTTAGTGATGACCTTTTGAAAATTTTCATCGCTAAAAGTTTTTGAATTTTTGAATTTTTTTATATTCCAATTACTATTATCGTCACTAATAGTAGTTTTTTAAAAAATAATAATAATAATATTTTTTTATTACAATTACATAAATAATTTTTTAAAAAATTAAAAATATATATTTTATTGTAATTAAATAAATAATTTTAGTTTTGATTTTTATTGATTTATTTTTAATATTTTTTAATTTCGTAAGAATTTAGAAATAATCAAAATATAAATGAAATATAAAAATAATTAATAATATAACACAAAGTGCGACGTATACTTCATAAAATAAAATAAAACATACTATATAGTCTAATAAGAAAAAAAAAGAAAATCATAGTAGCACAAGCCTAATAATATACAAAATTTCTAATCATCTAAGTTTATATTTTCTTCCTCTCCCTCTTCTTCGTTAGTAGAAGGAACTATAGGCATCAAGGTTGGAGGTATGTTGACAGTGATTCCAGGGTTCATTTGCCTTAGTTGAGTAACTAGCTTGATGTTCTTGGTATGTAATTATGTGAGCCAGTTTTGCCCCCCTGGAGGCAACTTGGTGTGTTCGAACTGTAAACCAGAGGATGTAGAACTGGAACCCAACTCCCTCTAACTCAATCAAGGTCCCACTCTGGTTCAATGACCACTATGTGTCCCCAACACATCTGCAAGTATGGCGGCCTAGTTAATGGCAAGGGTTGAAGAAAAAGCTGCGGCCTACGTCGTTTGCGTTTGTCTCTATTGAACCATTTGGCCCTATAATTAAAAGTGAGGAAAAATTATTGATTAACAAAAAAAAAAAAAAAATGAACCAAGAAGTTGAAGACCTAGAAGATTATCTATCCATAACTTCAACATCTGGTTAAATGACTTGTTCGTCCAATTGTTCTCCATTTTCAAATGTATTAATTTAGCCAAAAAGTTCAAAGTCGAAGTCTTCGAAACACCAGGGAACAACTCCATCTCCATCTCTTCAAAGAGATCTTTGTATTCTCCATGCTAGCCTTTATCAGTTATATGCATTTCCTCTGAACCATCAATTTCCCTATGGCCGACGACATCGTGGTATATATTAAACATCTCATTCGATGGTTCAGACACATCATTAACGGTGCTTGTAGTGGTTTCCTCCACTTCTCCATGATGAATCCACTTAGTGTACAACGTTTTAAACCTTACCAAATATGTACGCTCTGAGAGTTTCCATAGGTTGTAATAGAAAATTCAAGCAACAAATGCAGGGACATCTTATAACACCACTATCATTGACATGGTTTTTGTAATCACAATGAATGTTGTTAAATCTTCCCAACATGTAGGCAGCAGACGGTTCTATAAATGTAGCCAACTTTTGTCAATCGACATCTTTACATACGTAATCGATCCATTGAAAAACACACACACACACACACACACACACACATATACAAACATATGATGCAGATGTATGCATGAAAAGTTATTATCAACCTTCACTCATCATCCTACAAGGTAAACGCCCTATCCTATTCAGGATTGTAACTTAAACATTTGTTACTTGTTCTACAACACCTCTTTCTCATAAAAATTTCGGCAACATCTACCCCTAGTTCTCTTAAGTGTTCTATGAAAGGTTGCACACCCGGAAAACAAGGGAAGACAATCGAAAAATCTACCACAATGCAAGAGTGGAAATGAGCAACAAATACATAAAATTACAATCTTAAATTGCCCAAGTGGGATAATTCAAGAATCGGTGAGCCACTCACCAATTCTCGAAAGGGTTTAAGGTTATCTTAACAATGAAATGCAATATATGATATGCAACAAACTTGTACGCAAGTATGATTCATTTTGACTACGTACTATAATATCAATTAATATTATGCATGCTACCAAATTCTTGAATATCACTAGAAAAGTGCTATTCTATTTTGCATATCACCTCAAATTTTATTCAATTTTAATAATTAAATAATTATTATTAATTACCAATTTCTAATTATTATTTTTATTTTAGCGTTTGAATAAATTAGTAATTATTTACATTATTAATAAACTTTAATGGTTTATTTTTATTTTAGTGTTTGAATGAATTAGTAATTATTAACATTATTAATAAACTTTAATGGTTTTTTAATTTCAGTTAACATTATTAATTTCAAATCATTATAAAATCACCACTTAATTGGTTAAGATTTTTTTAAAATCATTAACAATTTAACATTTTTTATTGTTAAAAATTTTTATCATTATTGATTTACCACTTAACTAATTAATTTTTACTTAATAAATGTTTAATATTAATTTCAATTAAGATTATTAATTGTAATTATTAATTATTATTACTATTAATTATCAATTTCTAATTATTATTATTTTATTAACCTTTAAATAAATGAATCATTAATAATTAACCCTTAAGTAATTACTAAAATTATTTGATTATTACAAAAACTTTTAAATATTATTATTTATAATATTTAATTAGTTTCTTATTAATTAATAAATTTTAATATAGAATTATTATTTATTAATTATTAACTTCTAATTATAATAAGTATAACCACATATTCAACACAAATAAACAATTGCACATATTCACACTTTCACATATTCCATATTACAATAACCACGTATTCAACAATTTCCCATATTCACAATTTCACAATTAAGCAATATCACAATTTCACATCTTTACATATTCACAATTTGAATTATACAATTTTACATATTCACATATTCAATTACACAATTTTACATATTCACATAATTTTACATATTACAGAAATTTACATGTTCACATAACACTTCAAATAATTTCACATAACTAATGAAAATTAAATTAACATACCAAAAACATTTAACAAAACATAATTAAAAAACTTATATTTACACACCGTAAAAGCAGAGTGTGTGTAGAACAAGGATGCAGCAAGTGAGTCTTGAAGGCAAGGACGGCGGTGGCGACTCAGGTGTGGCAGCAGTCAAAAAACAGAGAAAAATTGGGGCAAGGAGGAAATAGAGAAGAGAAAAAAGGGAAAGGGGTCATGGAGGGGCTGGGGCTAAGGAATGGGGCAGGGGCGGAAAGAATCGACAGTGGTGGGGGACGTTAGAGGCAGGGTGGAAGAGAGGGGTGAGGAGAAAAAAGGGGGAGGGGCTGCAGGAGGGCTGAGGCTACGCGGTGGCAAAGGATGATCAAAGGGGGCAGAGAAAGCTAGAGAGATCGAGAAAGGAGAGAGAGAAAAAACAAAGATTGGGGAAGAAGATGGCCCCTGGTTTGATATAATCGTGTCTAAAACTTATCCAACGACATCATTTAATTAAACCATAATAAAATAGACCATTGGTGACGACCATATCTTTTAGTAATGACTTATGTCATGCTAAAAGTCCCAAAAAAATTTCTAAAAATCGCCCTATTAAACTGCTAAATAATTTAATAAAAATTGAATTTTGGGATATGTCATTGCTAAATAGTCCAACTATCATAGTTGACTAAATGACTTTTAGCAACGAGAAATGCTATCGTTAAAACTTTCGTTGCTAAAGGACTTTATTGCTGTAGTATAAATTGAAAAACAAAAAAAAAACAAACAATCTCTTCTTTTACTTTTATGTGACTGTATCAAAGTAAGTTTATAGTCTGATGGTTCACTAAACAGTTCAACATTCCTATTACTTGTATAATATTGTATTATTTATACTCAAAATCATAATTCAAAGAGATTTCTTGTTAATATTTCATAGATCGAAGGGGAGCAAAAGTTACATTTTGAAGTTTAAAGAGGAACAAATATTATATTTTGAAGTTCGAGGGGCATAACGCTATAGTTGGGAGGAATTTTTGTGATTTCTTCAAGAATTAAAGAAACAAACCAATATCCTAAATAATTTTATTCAAGTTCAACAAAATGTTATTCCAATTTTTATCAAATATTACATATTATTATTAATTTATTTTATAAAATCTAATATTGATTAGAGTGGTTAAAACTAAAAAGAAATGAGAATTATGATCAACGATCAGTGGAGAAAGGCGCTAGATTTTCTTTTAGAGAGAGAGGAAAAGAAAGAAAACAAAATTTAGAGCAAGCGAGAGAGAGAGAACAAAACTTTGGAGGCAGCAAAACAGTAGTGGTGAAGATGTAGGATGACAAAAGTGGCTCAATAATAGTGGGTAGGGTAAGAAGGAGAGAGATCTTAAATCTAATATAATGCTAGATATTGTAACATCTGAGAATTTCTAATGCATTAAAAATACATTAAGTTAAGGATTATATTAAGATAAAAAATAAAGTTTAAGGAAAAAAACTGTATAATAACATGAAAAGTTATGCAGTATTAGAATAATGCAGTATGAGGAAGTACGCTAATAAAGTTATACAGTATGAAAATTACACTATAAAAGTAAGTAGTGTAAGAATTAGACTGTTTAAGGTCATACAATACATAAATAGGACTGTTTAAGTTAAAGATGGATGAATAAGGAATGCTGTAGCAGTATAAAAAAATGTACCGATAGTATAAGAAAAATACTGTCAGTATAAATTTAGACTGTATAAAGTGAGATAATATTGGCATTACATTATATGATGAATGTAAACAAGAATGAGAGGTTATGGAACCTCTGAACTGTATGAAAAAGAATACTGACAGTATAAGAAAAATACTGTCAGTATAAACTTAGACTACGTAAAAAGTTTGGTGGGCACTTAATGGATTTTGATTGGGCCACCACACTATGAAATGAGTGTGGCCTAATCACATTTGGCCACCCAAAGTAATCTAATTGATTACCAAGGTGATGACTCATCACCTTTTTATAAAAAATAAAAAAAAGAAAAGTAAAGAAAAGAAAAAGAAAAAAAGAAAAAGTGAATCAATGTATTATATATAAGAGACCATTACTCTCCAACATGAAAAAAAAAGAATAGAGAGAAACGTGCAAAGGAAAGGAAAGAAAAGGAAAGAAAGGAATGAAGAAAGAAAGAAAGAAAAAAATAAATAAAATGCTCCATTTCTTCTCTAGCCCAAAACCATTCCCCCATGCTCTTTCCTCTCAAAGTTTTGATGAATCCCAAACCTCGAATTAAGCTTAAAGCAAGCTCTAGTGTTTTAGTGCAAAGTTTTGCAATTTTGGAGATATGACAAGGTTTGAGCTTGGCAAAAGAGGATCAAAAGGTTGACAAAGTTTAGGACACAGGGGCCGACTAATGGAAGAAAAAGGAACGGAATAGAGAACGCTAAAGTATAGTCTGGGTAAGTTCAAACCTCACCTACAGCATAAAGTAAATGATTTTTAAATATTTATGTATACGTTTATAAATGAATCTGCAATTATTATGCAAGTTTCTTTTAAAGTATGTTTGCATTTATTATGCAAAAAGTTTTACAGTTCAAAATAAGATTTGCAAGTGTTATGTTTAAAGTTTATTTGCATATTGATATGCACAATATTTTTAAAAATTCAAGTTATGATTTTCAATGTATGTAAGTATGTTTTGCATTTGTTAATGCATAATGTTTTATAATTGAAGTTATAAGTTTTATGTTGCATTTGTTATGCAATAAGTTTCAAAGAGAACAAGCTATGATTTGCAAGTGTGTTTGTATATGATGGGATTGCATTTGATATGCTCACTAAAGTTAATAAGAAGGTAACGTAAAGATAAAAAAAAAAGTGTTGTACCAGCCTCTGTGTTATGAGGTAATGAAAGTAAAGTAAAAGTTTGACCTCCTAGATGTGAGGTACATGACCTCGATGTTTGATGGTCTCAAATCTTCCACAAGGGAAGCGTCATGTTTATGATCTCATGATTAATGATGTTGGTATGAATACTAAAGTAAAATAAGGAAAGTTAAAGTAAGATATGGAAAGATAAGGAATAAGGATAGAAGTTAAAGTAAGATATGAAAAGTTAAGGAATGAAGTTGGAAAGTTAAAGTAAGAAAGGAATGTTCATAAAATACTCATAATGGAAGTTCATAATTGAGCATAATTGGAATCATGCATTATAAATTTGCTTGTATTCCTCATTATAAAGTATTTACGATAAATGCTTATGCAAAACATTTTGAGAAATGCTTTATGTTAAGTGTTTATGAAAAACATTTTTATGTTTTCAAGAAAAAGTTTATGAAGAACATTTATGAAAATGTTTCAGAAATGTTTAATGAAAAACGTTTATGAAAAACACTTTAAGAGAAAGAGTTTTTATAAGAAAAGTTTTTAATGCACGTTTAAATGATTTGTGAGTTTATATTTTAACTTATTGAGCGAAAGCTCATTAAAAGTTTCTTCATGCTGTACGTAGTTTTATGGGAAACCAATAGGACCCGTTGAAAGAGCTGGGTGCTACAGAGGGCAGATACAAAGATTTGGGTATGGATACCACCATGGTTTTGTTTCCGCTACTCAAAGAAAAGATTTTCCATTATTTAATGTAGTGTTTGCAAAGTTTTAAGAAAATGAAAGTTTTAGGAAATGTTTTCAAAAGTTTTAAGATATATTGTACGAAATGTTTTATAAAATTATAAAGTGAAGTTTTAAGTTATGATTTAATAAATGTTTCTTATTAAGTTTTAAGAAACGATTTGGGAAGGGTTTTAGTCAATTGTTGAGCAAAGTCCCAACTTGAATGGCGACAAAAGTCACAACAATTTTTAAGTATGTTTTAAAGAATGTTAAAAGAAAAAAAAAATTCAGTATTTTCTTACTAAGAAAGTAAGATTAATGTTTAAGAATGATGTTTAATGAAAGTAAAGTGACTGCCCAAAAAATCGAGTCGTCACACTATCAGTGACAACGGGGTTGTGGAGGCAACGAGCTTGAAGAGAACACTCAGAGAGAAGAACCTTTATAAATGAGGGATGGCAATGAGCTCGTAAGTCATGGAGGCCTTGTTAGTGATGTGCCCTAGGCCAATTATGTAATGACCACATATTGACTTCATTACATTTGCATTTTATTAATAAAGAGGCATTTTTATTTTTATTATTATTATTTAATAAATAGTTAATTCTGCCTAAGGTCATCAAGTATGTGACTTGATAGTAAAACTCTTAGGTGAAAATTGAATTATATTCTTAATTATCCCTAGTCGATCATTATTATTAGGATAATAATGAATGAAGACTAGTATAAAGTTTGACTGATGATTATGTTTTACTAATCATGCGTATGAGATACTAAGTCAACTCATAGATACATATTTGAGAAATGATGTATTGGATCGACCCACTATGAGAATACTACATGGGTAATTGTCATAAGTGATTCTCATGACAATAGTATTATCTTAGTCCTCTGACCTGAAATCATCATGGTTTCCTACATGACAAGTACTATATTTTGACACAATCTAATATTATCTTTAACA
>CAMOHE010045727.1:0-20461 GCA_946598075.1 Artocarpus hirsutus | reverse complement strand
CTTCTTCTTCCTCCCAAAAAAGAAAAAAAATTTGATCAAATTTCCAATAGCGAGGGCAGCCTTGCGAGGGAGGCGTGTGGCAGATCTCATAACTTACCTGGGGCATTAAATCTTTTGTAAAGAGATGAACGTGACGATATCCTTATGTGCAGAGGATAGTCGTAGATCTCCTTGGGTAGCCTTGCGAGCAATGTGATAGAACTAAATTCTACAGGATCGTTTATGTCAAATTATTGAGAAGAATCATACCAAATTGCGGAAGCATACCTGTATTGTTCACACGTTCGATTTATTATGACACAATAAGGCACATACCTCAAGTAAGGTCATAAGAATAGGAGTCCAGCCTAGATTGTTCATCTAAAAGATAGATGAACATTAATAATAAAAAAAAGAGAGAAGAAAGGGAAATCGATAGATTTCTTCCTGATAAAATATTGTAGCCATCAAAAGTAATGACCTATAAGTATACCCTTCATCACATCACATGAATGTAGCATATTTTAAAAGCATGTTTTTTGTTTATTTGATGTAAAATTTTAACTTACATTTTTCCGACAAATGCACTTACTATAAGCCATTTTCATAATTTTCATGAGTATAATAAGAACACTCTTATTGTCATGAACCAATTAAGTTCAAGAATGTAATGGTCAAATCCTTGAGGAAGAAGTAAGTTCCAAGATAGGGACCATCTATGTTAAGTTAAGGGTTCTGACAGCTTGAGATCAATATTATACTAAAAGTACTTATGGATTAAATAGGACCCATAAACAGCTTTTTCTTTTAATTATAAACATGTTTGGGTCCTTACTCTTAAAGCACAAAATTTTTTCAAGTTTAAAATTTGATCTAAAATTGTCAAAAAAAAAAATGTGTTTAACAAATTATTACTACTACTTTCACTAAGTAAATAAGAGTTTATGAAATGTTTTGATGAGACAAAAATGGTTATATTTCAAGAAATCAATGTTATGAGTTCTGCAAAGGATCATGCTTTTGAAAATTATAGTTATCTTAAAACGTAATAATTATTATTACGTTATTATTACATTTGAGAAATTATGTATTATGTTAGGTTTATGCAATTAAGTGTTGAGAAATAATTATTATATCTTTTAAAGCTATATGTTCCAAATCTTAATTATATCACTTTAATTTAGGCTTCACTTTAAGATAGCATTAAATAACACATTTAATTACATATGTGTGCCCACATGAAAAATTATTTTCTAACACAATGACCTTAAGCACAGAGTTGGTGGCACGGGCTAGGGTTGGGGGCAACGTGAGATGCCAGTTCGATGAGTGGGTGGGGTAAAACACTAATCTAGGTTTTTTTTCCACAGAACAAAAATTAATGACTAGGATTTGATAGTCTTAAATCTAGGCCTAATATTAATTAATTTTGGTCATTTTATATCTAACCCTAACATCAAGTACATAAGGTGTTGAAGTAATTTTTTTTTTTTTTAATCAAAGAGGGTGTCTATGTAATTTTACCAAAACATAAAAGGTTAAAAATTCCTAAAATGATTAGGGATTGATTTATGAGCATATAAGATCCTTACCAAATAAAGAAATCATGCATTTATTCGTCCAGTTGCTGCATCAATTTACAATACTAGTCGAAAGAGTCTTTTTGCGGACCTTCATTAATGCAAATTAATATATGCAAGCCGAAAATGGCAAAAGGAAAAAAATTGTTTAAGCCATACAATTTGGCTATGCCATCAATTGTAAGGGCCAGTCTCTCTCAAAAATATCTTCCTAAGCTCCTCCATTGAACATCTATATTCCAACTCAGTCTTTAAAGCATACAACCAAGCAAGTGGGATTTTCTTCATAATTCGAAAGGGACCCATGTTGACGATGAATATTACTAAACAACACCCTTACGTACTTAACAAAACCCTTACTAAAACTGCAATATGAATATTACTAAAAATTTTGAAAATTTATATTATTGCCTATAATTTTTAAGTACTCTTTTCATATACTCCTTCGTACATCCACAATTTTTTTGTTTAAATGCTCCCTTTTTCTACAAACGTTTATATATACCCCTCTTATTAAAAAATCTTTTCTCTAATTTATTTCTATTAAAAATTTTTTTTATATGTTATCACTTTTTATTTCTAATTTGTCCATATAACAATAATGTTTTTCAAATGTGCCTCTATTTAAGTATCTTTTTTTGAGTTAGTTCTCTAAAGTGATATTATTTTTTTTATAAATATAGCCTTTATATATACATTTTTTTAATTTCCCTATTGAAATATTTTTTCTTGAATATGTTTATACTTAAAATTCTTTTTTATGATATTTTTTAGATATTATTTTCTCTTTTATACTCAGTACAAGCAAAAGTCTTGATCCATATATATATATATATATATATATGTATATGTATATACATACACACACATACTCACCAATCAATGATAACAAAGACATACACTACTTTGCATAATCTAATCTCAAACTAGATTATATATCTAGCTTGTAAAAATAACCGGGACCTTCACTTTGGGTTTTCTAAATTAAGATTACTATTCCTTTGCAATGCACCCTTGTAAAAGTTTATTATTGAAAACATTATAAAAAGCTTTTTTTTTTAATTACATATATAATTTTTGTCTTTTTTGCCCCCATTGAAATCAAATTCTAGATCTCTGCATCACTTGATTAAACATTGTCATTAATTATAAAAAAAAAAAAAAAGAATACGTGGTACATTGACGAAGGTGCTAGCTGAAACAGGGCAATCTAAGCCTTATTGCTGAGAACCACCCTCATTGTTTATACTAGGTTACTTACCTTATATCATATGTTTTAAGTTTATTCAAATATTATACTTTCGGTTTTTTATCTTATCAAATATATATATACTTTTATATTATATTTAATACACAAATATATATCTTTTTTTCGATCAATCTTTAATTATAACCCAAAAAATTACTCAAAATACTCTTAAATTAGAAATAATATAACTTTAAAAACTTAAAAAGCTTTATATTAATAAGGTTTTTGGCTTCAAAACGTATAGAATACACTCAAATATAGATGTTTTGTATGTTTTTGTTTTTTGTTTTCTTCTCACTTTTAAAAGTTTTAATTGTTCTCTTTTATTTAAGAATAATTTGATCATTTTAAAGGTCAAAAGTAACTATTGACTAAGATAAAGTATAGATTTATGTATTAAATTTAATATGTAGGTATACATTTGATAAGATTAAAAACTGAAATATATTTTAATTAACCTAAAATAAAGAGTATAAAAAGATAAAATTCTCATATATGTTAGTACTCCAATAATTTGAATCTCACTATCATCATGCAACCTGATCAGCATTGAACTTGGAATAGGATCAATGCCACAGTCCTTTGTTTGGTTAATCAACTAGACTTTGGATAATCAACTATTAATGACATTGGATAATCAACTAGGTTATAATTATTAACCATATTCATGACATTGGATAATCAACTAGGTTATAATCTCTTTCACTAAATTCTCTAAATGAAATAAAGCAAAAGAATTACAACTAGACTTTGGACTTATCTTCTGTTTGGTTCATTAGTCTGAACAAAAAATTTAAACAAAATTATAAACTTTTTATGAGAGAAAATATCATAACAAATTTAAATGTTTGAATTGTATTCAAACCAGTGAAACGAACGAATGCCAATTGTTGCGGTTTGCTTTAGACGGTAAACAAAATTAGCTTTTCTTGTTCTTGGTTATCTCATTCAAATTCTTCAGCTGGGTGATCCACTTTCTTAATAGTCGGCTTTATCTTTTAGAATTATTTGCATGCAAGAAAGTTTTATCAAATCCATAATTTATTATCTAGTACCCTATACTTTTGCAATAATTGCAAACAGTGTAGGACTTGATCAAACTCTAAAGAAACAAAGAAAAAGTCTTCGAATTCCACAATAAGAGAAAGGCGGCGTTATATTGACCAATTCACATAAATTCTAATTCTTGAAAACTGCCCATAAGACCCTTCCATTGTTGCACTGTCGTCAATCTTCAACGGCACCCTAATATCACTAGCTGTCAAGTTAAGTCAAAAATTTGTGAGTTTGGTCTCCATTTTATAAAAAGAAATTCTAGATCTTACATAACAGGGACCCATTGTCGAAACCCTATCCTCTTTTCAAAGTAGATGAGAACTAAAGATTATTACTGCAAAATCCACGACCCAAAGCAATTAATTTTCATTTAATGACCTGAATATTTTCAAAACCTACTATTTATTTCAAAAAGTTTTAAAAATCTGCTATTTCTCTCATTTCTTTTATTAAAATAAATAACATTTTTTCAAAACTAATTGTAGTAAATAGCAGGTTTTAAAAATAGTTGTAGTAGATATCAAATTTATGATGTAAATAGTTTATTTACAATGTAAATAAAAATTATAGACACAATAAATAGATCTCAGATATTATTTACCTCCTTACGATGTAAACAATTCTTATTTACATAATAAATAAATTATTTACATCATATATATTTTATTTATTATAAATATTTTTAAAACTTGTTATTTACTTTAAATTTTTTTAAAAAAATGTGTTATTTCTGTTCAATATTTTGAATTTTGATATGCCATATTATTTGACCCACTCAGAATTCTTATTTGCGGAGTATAGCCCCCTGAGCGTGCGCGCCAAAGATAAATAAGTAAATAAATGATAAAAAAAAATAGGCCCACGTTGACGATATTTTATAAACAACGCCTTAACGTAATACCCTCACGTACAAATTAACAGCTCACAACAACAGCGACCATGCATGATTCGTGGCATCAGCTTATATTCTCCAAAAATGAGAGATGTTCTAAAGGCTTGGATAGAACTAATTGCTTTCCCTACAAGAAAAACTACATTTAACGACATATTATTTACAATATATAGTTTTTAAATGTCGTTAAAAAATACATACAACGACATCTTCAACAAAGATATCATTAACGATATTTGAAACAATAATTAACGACATCTATATAGATGTCGTATTAAAGATCTCTTTTTAACAACAATAGTTTAGTATCATTAAAACATTTAACGACAAGTAGGAGATGTCGTCAAAGCCTTAGAGATTCCACGACACCCCTTATAGAGGACATTGGTCAAGATGTCGTCTACAAGGGGTGTCGTGGAATCTCCAAGGTTTTGACGACATCTACTACTTGTCGTTAAATGATTTAACGACACTAAACTATTGTTGTTAAAAGGAGACCTTTAATACGACATCTATATAAATATCGTTAATTATTGTTTTAAATGTTATTAACGATATTTTTATTGAAGATGTCGTTGTATGTACTTTTCAATGACATTTAAAAACCACATGTAGTAAATAATATGTAGTTAAATGTAGTTTTTCTTGTAGTGTTTGCAGAGAGAAAAGTGATAGCCCCACGTACAGGTGGATGGGACACACATTATCCCAATAATTTGGACCTTCACTTGGTGGTGCTATAAACAATAGTTGTAGAAGCTAAATCGTATTTTAGTTTTTGAGTTTTATGTCATGAGATTCACTTTTTTATTAATAGTATTGTATTTAACGTTGGCATTTTTTTAGAATAAATAATATTGACACTAATATTTGTTTCAACTTTTGTAAGAGTATTTTTAATGCAATGTTAAATTAATATATCAGTAGTAAATTTAGTACGAGAGTATTAAAAAAACTCTAATAAAATACTATTTTTAATACTAAATTTGTTATATATAATTTGCCACAAAGTTTATTATATAACAAATTTTAACATTTGATTCTTATTGATTTTTGGTTTAACAGTTACAACATTCTTACTTTTTAAATACTTTAATATTAAAAGTTTATATTAAAAATTTACTTTTAAAAGTTTCAAGATTTAATAATTTTAACAAGTATTAGAGTGTAAAATAAAATAACATATTAAATGTGTTATTTGTATACATTGTGATGGCAAATATTACATTAACATAAGCATTTACATTGAATATTGTCTAAATTGTTATTTTTTGATGGCAGATATTTAAAAGGTTGTCTATTTAATGAAAAAAAAAAAAGAACAATTCATGAATTAATACAGAGCGATATTAGAAGTGATCTGCTTAGTATATACTATTTATACGTAAACATATTAAGCCATCGCACAAGCATACGTGACACTTTCAAAAAAAAAACGTCATTATTAAGGAGAAAATAAAAATACGTGGTTATGTATACACCGACGATGGCGCTGGCAGAAACAGAGAAAATCCTATCCGTTATTGCCATGGCCCACGCTCATTTCAGATTATTATTATTATAATTATTAATTGACAGGACGAGAAACTTGAAAACCAAAATTCAAAACCCCATTCGGAAATGGGACAAAAAGTTTGAAAAGTCAAAATAAGCTCAATAAAAAACGGGAGAATAGCCGCCGGTAGACCCCACTTCGGATTCTCATGTAGCAGCTCAATCACACCTATAAATTCCCATGGCCTTCCCAATTCTTCTTCACCCATCAATCCATAAACATTATTCATCTAGCCCATCAAATTCACCAAAAAAAAAAAAATGGCTTCTTCATTTTCCATTAATTTGCATCTCCTTCTTTTATGCTCTTTTCTTCTCTTCTTTTCTCCCATTTCCATAGCCCAAACCTCATTCCGTCCAAAAGCTCTTGTCCTCCCCATAACCAAAGACGCCTCCACTCTCCAATACACCACCCATATCTCCCAAGGAACCCCTCAAGTCCCCGTCAAGCTCACCGTCGACCTCGGCGGAGAATTCCTCTGGGTGGACTGCGAAAACGGCTTCAACTCCTCCACCCGAAAGCCAGTCCCTTGCCGCTCAGCTCAGTGCAACCTCGGCGGTTCCAAGGCCTGCACTTCCAATCCTAATCCCGCAGGTGATATCTGTGTCGAGTCTCCGACGAACACCGTCATCGACCTTGGCACAAGCGGCGACTTTTCGCAAGACATTGTTTCTATACAATCCACTGACGGGACTAATCCCGGAAGAGTGGTTTCGGTGTCCAAGTTTCTCTTCACTTGCGCCCCCACTTTCCTCTTGGAAGGCCTTGCTAGTGGCGTCAAGGGCATGGCTGGCCTCGGGAGGATTCCGATTTCGATTTCTCTCCAATTCTCAGCTGCTTTCAGCTTTCCACGGAAGTTCGCCGTTTGCTTGAGCTCTTCTACTTCCTCCGACGGCTTCGTGATTTTCGGCGACGTGCCTTACGTCGTGTCTCCAAAATTTGACGTCTCCAAGTCTCTCACTTACACTCCCCTCATCAAAAACCCCGTAAACCTAATCGGCGGCTTCCCCGGCGAGGCCTCAGCGGAGTATTTCATCGGAGTAAAGGGCATTAACATCAACAGCAAACCCGTCACGTTGAATACTACACTTTTGTCCATCGACAGCGAAGGCCATGGTGGAACAAAGATCAGCACCGTTGAACCCTACACCGTGTTGGAAACATCCATATACAACGCCGTTGTTGATGCATTCGTTAAAGAACTCGGAAACAACGTTACTAGGGTTTCCCCGGTGTCGCCGTTTGGGAAGTGTTTTAGTTCGAAGAACATCGGCGTCACAAGAGCTGGTGCCGCCGTGCCGCAGATCGACCTCGTGCTGCAGAATGATAAGGTGGTGTGGAGCATTCTTGGAGCAAACTCCATGGTTAGGGTTAGCAATGATGTTTTGTGCCTCGGAGTTGTTGACGGTGGTCCGATCCGGTTCGTCGATTGGGGTGTGAAGTTCACGAGGACTGCCATTGTGATTGGAGGGCATCAGATTGAGGATAATCTTCTTGAGTTTGATTTGGCTGCTTCTAGGCTTGGATTCAGCTCAACTCTTCTTACTAGGAAAACAAGTTGCTCCAATTTCAACTTCACGTCTATTGCTTAGATCCAAGAGCGACAATATGTATATGTATATATATATATATATATATATATATATATAATATGTTCTATTTTTATGGTTTAGGTGGGTAAATAAATTGCCATTTTTCGTTGAATGGCTTAGTTTATCAAATACGTATTCTATATGTAATGCTTCTCGAACTATTTTTCTTTTCGTATTTCTTTTGTGTAGAATTGATTGAGTGGAGTGTATGGTATAGTAAGATATGAAATTTTCGGCAATTGCTATGTTTTTTTTCGGCTTTTCTAATTGAATTATGGTTTTTCATGGGTAATAAGTTTATAATGCAAATTATCTGTATAACACGACATGAAGATTTTCTGAAACACCGACATAAAGTTTATTAAAAAAATCAAACCGTGCACGCAAGCTATATTTGTCTATGACTAACACTTGCCCAAGTATTTTTTTTAATTATTGGAGCTAATATCGATTCAATTTGCTTGTATTACATTTTATTTGTAAATATATATTATATTTTGTGTGCGTGTTTCAAACTACTTCGCTAATAAGTAAGGCATGATGTTAAAAAAATAATGAAATTAAAATGGAATGAGGAGCACTGTTAAAATTTTTGCCAAAAAATAAAAATTAAAAAAAAAGAAGAAGAGAGAGAGAAATGAAAAGTTTTTTTTTTTTCTTTTTTTTTCTTTTTTTTTTTTTTTTTTTGGTAGGGGATTCACGGCTTCAACTTGCTGCATCCTTGTGTATTTAATTTAAAGAGCCATATCTTTTATTATTGTTTTTAGGAAGAACACTTGTCCTCACGTGACACGTACACCGAACAGGTGTATACTTTTTTCTTTCAATAACACGTGTATACTTTATAAGGCAAAACTATGGAAACTCGCTTTCAAATCTTCTTCCAGATGAACCCTTCTGTCTTTTTTGCCACCCGAAATTACATCAAAATCTCTTTGCTTTTTCTTTTGTGGGGCCTATTCATCGATAATTTGTTCCTTGCAATGTGTCATAAAACATAAATAATATATAAAATAGCAGAATAATTTGGATAATTGTCTTAACATTCAAAGATATGATCCAGTTGAAGCATGTCTTCCTCAATCAAAATAAAGGCAAAGTCATATCCTTTGACAGAAATATAAAGGCGTAATGAATTGAATACAAACAGAAGAAAAGGGGGTCACATCACATTATAAGAATCTTTAAAGTAAAGGTTTGGGAAACAATTACTCAATTATGGTCCCAATTTTCATTGCCTGTAATATCAATTATACTCTCTCACCATTTATATATTTTTATTAAAAAAGACATTTATTAGCTTAATTACAAAATCTATATTTGTTCACGGAATTTCCAAGTATTGTTCTCGTGAACAGTTCCTTGCTAGCTAGCTTGATTTAGTTCTCTCTCCAGAGAACTTGTGTGCTTGAATTATATTAGACTCATGTTGATCCTCTATACCACGTACTTACACATTGCTCTCAATGAATAACTCTTATCCATTGAAACTTCGTGTAAAATACTTAATATATCATATCTCCTACCATAGTTTTTTTTTTTAATGAAAAAGGAACAAAAACCGCCATCAAAAACCTCGAGCATATATATCTAAATTAAGTTGCAACCCACTACATCTTTTAAAATTTTTGAACAAATATCAAGAGGGAATAATTGACATAAGAAAAAGATAAAGCATCCTAAGGTTAACGCCCACTGAATCCCCACCTAGCCCACCAAACACTCACTTAGTTTGAAAACTAAGTTGGAACTTAAACATTATAACATATGAGAGCTTTACACTATAGCAAACTATTGTAGCATATGAGAGCTTTATACTATAGCAAATTGAAACTTAAAGTTTCAACTTGCTTTCCAAAGAAAGCCATTAATATATGTATCTTTATGTGTGTGTGATCACAACAAATATGAGAATATGCACACAAAAAATATGACAAAAGCATCACAATTTAATCCCACTACACTCCTTTTTATAACTTACATTTTAAGATTAATCAGAAAAAACCATACCTTATATTTTAAATTATATCGCATATAACCCTTACATTTTTTTCTATGAAAAAGAACTAAAATTCCTTCATGCTTGGAATTTTTATTTATTTCTTGTTTTTTATTCTTTTTTATTTATTCTTTAAGAGTATTTAGTCTTTTTGTGATCAAAATTAATAGTTGACTGAGAAAAAATAAGAATTGTACAAAATTCAAAATCTAAAGGTATAATAAATATAATTCAATCCACAATATAAATCATAAATTATGATTTTTTAAAACACCAGAATGCAAAATGCACAGTACAAATGAATAAAAAAACTATAAATAAACATTTCAAAAACTTTCATACATAATTCCAATATTGATTAACCAAAAGGGAAATATATCATTTATATATGTCATAGTGTACCTTTTAAATTAGACTTTCTTAACTATTAAGACTTAAACAATAATATCGTCACGTTTGAGTGGCACCGAATACAGTTAAAAGTATATAGCCCACACAGTGAGCCAAGCCCTAACAAAACAACTAGAAAACGGGCCTCGCCTGGTGAATCAAGAAGATGCTTGTGGAACAAGCAGGGCAAGAAAAGAAGGAACAACATGGCCCATATTAATAGGCCTCTTATGACTCACCCTCGTTATTGATGAGACGATAAAAAATTAAAGTAAAAAAAACAAACAAATTCAAGGAAAGCTAATCGAACCGCCACCTCCGCGCAGCGTGGTCCGCAACAAAGTTTAATTTGCTTTCCTTCGCCATGCACGGGTTTCAATGGTATACAGCCGTTTAAGAACATCGGTTTGAGCAAGAAATATAAACTAAAAACATAATAACAATTCAAATTTTATAAAAGAAAAAAAAATATATAGTACAATTAGTTTGAATTAAATCTTTTTCGTTTAAGTTTAGATTTCGTACAAGCACATGTGGTGTTCTTTGGCGATATAGGGACTTCTTTCGTGCTTCTAAAGATTGATGTGTACAATGTGAGCAATAGGGAGCATAATTATTTTGAAGGCGAAAAGCTTATGCGAACTCTTCAGAGTAAATTCGATCAAGATCAACGGGATGCCCTTGTGGCATTGGATGCTCTCTCCATTGACACCAAAGTTTATGCTGTGGAACAAAGATCAACACCTTTGATCCCTACATACTGAATGGAACACAGATATCCAAATTGATGTTGGTATTTGTTACTATTCATTTTCTATCTCTCCATTTAACAATAATAAAAAGAAGGCAAATACGAGTCGGCCCAGTCCCGCCTACCATAACACTAGTAGAAACAATGGATTTTGAAATCGTCCTCTATTTCGCGTCGTTTAATCTATCAATTGTAATTGGGACTTTCTGCTGCAAAGCCAGAAAGAAAAAACTAAAAACAAGTTGCTCCAATTGCAAAGGCAGGGATCGTACTCTGAAGAGTTGGACCACTTTCTCTATTCTGAATTTTGGATGACAAATTAAATGGTCGTAATTTATTGTTATTTTAAATGGATTTTTTTTTTAAATTTTGGTCTTTTTTGTCGGGTCAATTATACTGACACTCTTTATGTTTTATAAAAGTAACGGAAACCTCTAGAACGAAGCTAATTACACTAACATTCTATGAGTTTAACTCTGTCTATTTTAGCTGTAAGATTACAAAAATACCATTTTTAATCTCAATCGTTGATCTAACAACTTAAAATGTCATCTCTCAAATCTAAACTAGAAAAAAACTATCCAAATAGCCCTTCCTTCACCCCGACACCACCCACATAGCACCCCTCCCAACCCATCAACCTAGCTCTGGTTGTCGGTGGGCCATGCCCATGCAAGGCGGGCCATCGTTGGCCATGCATCCCTAGATCACCCTTGACCCCATGCGCCGTCGCCCAACGTCACCCTCGATCTGCACTATGTTGCCATATGTTCGTCACCCTATGTTTCGTCGCCTCATGCCCATCACCCTCGCTCCCATGAATGTTGCCCTCTACCACACCTCTTTTAGGATTGAATGAGAGATTGAGAAAGAGAATGAGAGAGATACAGAGAACTTATTTTTTTAATTTGTAAAATTTTTCATTTATAAAATTTACGTATGTGTTTTTTTAATTTTTAAGTTTATAAGTTTTCTAATTTTATATTTTTAAATCTTTTATGAAAAATTATGGTATTATTATACAATTATCAAATTTAGTAAGATGTAATTAGTTTTAAAATATTCAAAATTATAGATTTATAAGGACAAACATATGTTAATTTCTTGACAATTTTTAAAAAAATAAGGAAAAAAGATTCTCTTCTATAAGAGTGAAAAAATGTGTAAAAATAAATGAAACTCATTTTTTATGCAAAACAAGGATAAAAATATTTTAAACAAAACATATCAAAAATCTATTTTTTTACCATGGAGGGGCATTTTTGATATTTTAAAAAATTTAACAGTCAAAGTTTGGACAACATTAATGGTGAACTAACAGAGTGGATGTCTCTATAATTTTTTTTTTTTGTAAAGTTAAGAGGTCTTGGCATAATTAGTTTGACCAAGAAAGTGTTTTTGTTATTTTGGTAAAACACAAAAGTTGTCGGTATGAATTACCCTTTTTGTTGTTTGAGTGAAATATAAATTAGTTACATATGCGATAATTTAAGAATATGATCTAATTAAAGTTTTTAGTCTTTGTCGCCATTAAATAAGCCGATCGATACTAAAATGAAATTATAAAAGCGCATTCAATTTAATTCATTTAAGGTTTCTCGAATTTGAAAAAGTTGATTAATTAGTAATTAACAAGTTGGAAATATACCAAACCAAAAATAATAACAACAACGAAACCTTTTCTAGTAGGGTTTTCTTTTCTTTTCGTTAGCCTTAGTGCACTGCCTTCTCAAGAGAAGGCAAAGGGCCGAAGTCTGGCACCGCCTCTAGGCTGGTTCCTAGAATTCTAGCCCCCTAGATGGGTGGCCAAACGACTTAGGTTGGAGGCTTCTAACCATGATTGGTTTTCATCTAGTCTAAAAGGAAATCTAAGAGAGGACAGGCTGATTTCATTCGTGGGTTGGGCTGCAGTCTCTGGTGTGGTCGGAGGTGGCCCGGTTGCATGTCGGAGGGAGCGGTTGGAGAGGTGAGGTCATTCTTCACAGAGATGGAGGTGCACCAATGTTTGTTTTGCTAGGATTCACGAAGGTTCGAATCTTGGCAGGGTGGCAGCGGCGCGATGGCGATGTTCTCTCTTGTCGGCGGAAAAGGATAATGGTTAGATGTCCCTTTGAACCTTGGTGAACCGGTGTCCTCTAAGCCTACCGATTGACTCCATGGATTTTTCTTCCTTCCTTGGCAGTAATCGGCTTGTCACTAGAGTCTTTAAGTTTGTTGTTTGGTTTTTCCCTAATTGCTTTGTTTTTAGTGTTTATAAAATAAAATCGGTGTTGTTTACACTATTTAGCTATAGAGGTCTTTTTATTGTTTTGTTGGCTTTCCGTTGTAATAACGTAAGTGGTTTTCCCACCCTCCAAAGTAGTCTTTTGATCTAGACTGCAAGTTAGTGTGCTTTGCATTGCTGTGTTTGGCCTTGGTGCTAATAGCCGCTCGCTCTATCTCGATTGGAGTTAGCCACCGCCTATAGAAATATATTTGAAAGAGCCATTTGTGTGCTCAGAGTGTTGTGTGCTGTTTCATTTTTCTATTATTGGAACTTGGTACATGTTTTACCTCCTTGAATATTTCATTAGAATCTACTGGTGGTTTTAGTCTATAGTCAGGGTTAAGTCGCTATATAAGTCATGGTCAATCGCGTTTGAATTAGTGTTTCCACCATCTTAATTTGGAACGAATTTGCATTTTGAAAAAAAAAAAAAAAAAAAGGAAGCCCGCCGAATTTCTAATATAAGATATGATTTCATTTCAAACAATGAAATGTAAAAGCTAAATCAAAAGTAAATGAAACTAAAAACTCCAAATTTTCAAAGTTATGCAGTCTTCAAAGTGTACAAATATAACCACATTACAATAATATATAGTACGGTAGGGTATAGAATAACTATTTCAAGCAGCAATAAGAATTAAGAAAGAAAAAAAGTATTTTATTTTTGAATTCGTAATTAAGTATATTAATAAAATGTGCTTATTTTCTTTTATATTCATTGCCACAAAATAATCCGGGTATACTCTAATGAAAGTTGTACACACATTAATTTGTAAAAGAAAAAAATAGCTTATCAAGAAAAAAAGTATATACATAAAAATTAGAATAGGATGAATATGAGTTGATTGGAATTTTCAATGAAAAACCTTAGCTCCTGGACCCGACACCTTTTTTTTTTAATTAGAATGCCCCTTCTTTTTTTTCTTTTACTTTTTTAGTTTCTTCCTTTTCTTTTGTTTTCTTTCTTTTACATCCCATTTTTTAAATCTTTTTCATCTTTCTTTTTTCTTCTCTTCCTTTTTTTTTTGGGTCCTCCTCATTGTTCATTGCATCTTCAGTGCTTCATTTTGGTTTATTATTCTCACCTCTGTGCATTTTGGATTTGTTGCTTTCCCCTAATATCTTATATATTTTCACATTCATTTCATTAATTTTTTTAAATATATGTCACCAAAATATTTTAAAATTTTTTATTAGATATTATTTATATTTTTTAAAATATTATTTTATTAAGCGTGGCTTCTAAATTTGATTCTATTCCCTGTTTAAACTTTTCTTGCTTTTGTTATTCTGGTTCCAAGATATTTTCTTACTTACATATGTTTAAGGACACTTTCATTACTATTTTCTAAGATCTTGTTATTTTCTCATAAGACCTCCTAATTAATTTTTTATATGATTTTGTTTATTATTTTTCTTTAAAAGAAATTTTGTTTTTGTCTACACATACTCGTACTTTTCTCTCACGCACATATTCAATCAAAACGCATGTATGATTGAAATATACACTTCGATTTATTTGCACTTCTAATTAAACTTTTTTCCCACTAATCCCTCAAAAAAATAAAAAGCTTTTTTTTCTACTAAAACTAAACTAGTGGGAGAAAAATAAATAAGTCAAACGAAACTTGAGATAAAATTTAATTAAAAACTTCATATAAAAAAAAAAAGAAATGCAACTAGCACCAAGAGAAAGCTCTTCAACTCTCTTGAGAAGTAGTCAAAGAGTTTAACATTCGAGCCGACGTCACTTTCATTTTTTAGTAGGGGTATAAAAGGTTGAAAGTTTAGTCCGGTCTCAAACCAGCCGTCAGTTGCGTGCAAGAAGTGTACAGCTAGTGAAACTGTGGCGGACGCGGCACATTGGATCCCAACAAATATGAAACAACCCACAGTTTTGAGTTAATTAGAGCCAACCAAAGAGTTTCAGAGTGTTTTGACTTTCGAAAACATAACTAAAACTCCAAAAAAACTCATCAAATTAAATAAATGTTATAACATGTGAGAATTTTATATTATAATATATTTTTATTATACTGTATAAAGAGTTTTATATATCTTTTATATATATATATATATATTATATTCAAGACAGTTAGAAACCAATTGCGTCCAAAACACACTCCACTAACCCATTGAGGACATTGGTTTATTATACAGGAAACATTCCAATTTCCTTATTTGGCTATTCAATTTACGTGGATGGATGTGAGTTTAGCCGCTACCGCAAATGGAAAAAGTTGACGCCTTTAATTTTTTTTTTTAATCTCAATTCCCTAATACATTATCATCTGTATAAATTCTCATGCCTCTCCAATACTTCTTCACCCCATAACACAACATTCAATCGATATCTACACGACCAAATGGCTTCCTTTTCTTCTTTGTATTTACTTGTCTTCTTCTCTCTAATTCTCTTCCCCAATATTTCCGTAGCCAAAACCTCATTCCGTCCCAAAGCTCTGGTCCTCCCCATAACCAAAGACCTCTCCACTCTCCAGTACACCACCCACATCTCCCAAGGAACCCCTCAAGTCCCCGTCAAGCTCACCGTCGACCTCGGCGGAGATTTATTCTGGGTGGATTGCGAGAACGGCTTCAAATCCTCCACCAGAAAGCCTGTCCCTTGCCGTTCGGCTCAGTGCGGCCTCACCAGTTACAAGGCTTGCACTTCCAATCCTAATCCCGCAGATGATGTCTGCTTCGAGTACCCGACAAATACCATCACCAATTCTAACACCAGGAACAACTTTTCGCAAGACGTTGTTTCGGTACAGTCCACCGACGGGACTAATCCCGGGAGAGTGGTTTCGGTGTCCCAGTTTCTCTTCACTTGCGCCCCTACATGGCTCTTGGAAGGCCTTGCTAGCGGCGTCAAGGGCATGGCTGGCCTCGGAAGGCTCAAGATTTCGATCCCTCTCCAATTTTCCGCAGCTTTTAGTTTTCCGCGGAAATTCGCCGTTTGCCTGAGCTCTTCAACTGCTTCTAACGGTGTCGTATTCTTCGGCAACGGGCCTTATGTCTTGAACCCTAAAATTGACGTCTCTAAGTCACTCATTTACACTCCGCTCCTGCCTATAAAAGAGATAGGCAGTCTCGCCGGCCAGCTTTCGCCAGAGTATTTCATCGGTGTAAAGGCCATTAAGATCAACGGCAAACCCGTTGCGGTGAACAAAACAATGTTGTCCGTTGATAGCCAAAATCATGGTGGGACAAAGATTAGCACCGTTCATCCCTACACCGAGTTGGAAACATCCATATACAATGCCTTTGTTGATGCTTTTGTAAAAGAGCTCGGCAATGGCGTCTCAAGAGTTGCGGCGGTGGCGCCTTTCGGGGCTTGCTTTAGCTCAAAGAACATCAAAAGCACAAGAGCCGGCCCGGCCGTGCCGCCAATCGACTTTGTGTTGCAGAATAAAAATGTGTACTGGAGGATTCTTGGAGCCAACTCCATGGTTAGGGTTAGCAAGGATGTTTTGTGCCTGGGATTCGTTAATGGCGGTCCCATCGGGTTTGTTGATTGGGGTGTGAAGTTCACAAACAATGCCATTGTGATTGGTGGGCATCAGATTGAGGACAATCTTTTGCAGTTTGACTTGGCAGCTTCTAGGGTTGGATTCAGTTCATCTCTTCTGTTAAGACAAACAACATGCTCCAACTTCAACTTCACATCTATTGCTTAGAGCACCCTTCTGGCCAAGTACTGTAATATTTGATTTCAATTTGTATTTTTGTGTAACAAATAACCGGTCGTTTTGTTGCTTTAAATGGCTTTTTAATCACTTGTCGTGTCTACTCTCCGGCATGCTTTTGTTCATTTTTTAAAGTTACAATGGGTTATCTGTCTTCTTATACTTTTGTATTTCTGGTTTATTTGGAATATATATTGTTGGTGTTTTATCTACTCAAATATATATCCTCCTAATTACTTTTAATAAATAAATTTATATTTTTGGTCAAGTAAAAATTATCTAAAATATCAATCATTAAATGAAGAGATAAAAAAAATTACTCTAAAAAAGAAGATGAAAAGGAAAAGAAAAAACCCATTTGTGAAGGTTTTTACTTTTATATTTTTTTGAATATTTTCTATTCTTTCACTTTTATTATTATAATTTTAGATTTGCTATCAAGTTTAACATATATCAAATTTAGTATTTGATTTTTATTAGTTGATAAATTAACTTTTTGCTTTAATAATTACAACTTTTTTGCTTTTTAATTTTTTTATATCAAAAGTCTACTCTTACAAGTTTCAAGGTTTAATCATCAAGAGGCAAATATGACATTACAAACAGCATTATATATTACAACATAAAATAAAATAACACATCAAATATGTTATTTTCATATTTTTTTGTGACAAATATAACTTGACATATACATTCGAGATTATTCTTACTTAAAACAAGTAAAGTAACGCTAGCTTGTATATTAAACAATTTACGAAGGATATTATTAGTGACTACATCTCAAAAAGAGTTAAAAGAGCCTTTAATTAGTATTACGCGGGGTATATAAAAAATCACGAGTATTTTGTATAAACGGAACCGTTGCCATGCTAGTAGTGTAGTGCTAGTCAAATAGTCATTCTTGGCAGCATAGTGGATCCCACAAACAACTCACAATTTTGAGTTGAGAATTGACCATGAAATTCATCTGCTTCCTTTATTATTATTATTATTATTTTTTAAAGAAGGAAGGTTTTATCTGCAATCTGCATGTTAAAGACTCTACCTAAAATAATTGAAAACGACATATTTTGGATAAAATAAGGAGAAATTATTCAGTAGACCACAGGTTTTTTGGAATTAGTGGTCTTGAAATGTTATATATTTGTGGTTTAGGTGAATAAACAATTTGTTTCTCAAATTATTTCTCTTGTGTATATTTCTTCTGTGTAGAATCGTTTGAGTGGGGTATATGATATGATACTTTGGGCAATTAATGTTATGTTTTTAATACTCGGCTGTGCTTGAATAATGATGTTTCATGCTTAATTATAGTTTATTAAAATGCACAATATCTGTATAACAACGACTTGAAGATTTGCTGAAACACGGAAACAAAACTTTGATAAAAAGAAGCCGTGCAGGCAACCTATGAAATCCTAAAACCTGTTGATTCAATCACAACGCCAAAAGAATCCGTTAATTCTCCATGAATATATGAAGATATTTCTATTGGCTCATTTAAAATGGCTTATTTTAAGCTGTTTTTAGCTTATTCTATACAAAAACTATTTATGAGCTCGTTCGAGTAACTCATGAAAAAGTACTTATATCTTTATAAGCATTTATTCGAAAAGTCAAGTCAAAAGTGTTTATGCAAAAAGTACTTATGAAAAGTTTTTATTTACTTTTTTAACCTTATATTTATTAATAACAAATTAATAACTTCATCAATATCCTTGAATTACACTACTTTTTATATGATTAAAGGCTTTTGACTTATTTATTTAAATATATTCAAAAGCTTTTCTAAAATCAAAAAATACTTTTTCATACACTATCTAAACACTAATTAAGTAGCCCTAGCTTATGTTACTATTCTTCTACTGCTTAAAAACGAAAACACAATCTATTCCAAACAAGCCCTATACAGTACTAGGAGAATAAATATCAATTACTAGTTGATTCTAAAGAATACTAAGAAAATTAGAAACATAAAAAGAGCAAACATTCTAATTTCATTAATAAAAATTCCACCTTATCATAGATGTTGGAACTAATATATTTATAGCCTAAATTGTCTAAAACAGTAATTGAAAACGGCAAATAAAATTAAAAAAATAAATATTCATAAAATTAGAAAATAAAAAGAAAACTAACTATTCTATAATTGAAAATCAAAATTAAAGAAACCCATTTAAAATTTGGAAATATATTCTTGGTTTTCTATCTAGTCAAATATATATATGTATATATATACTTTTGAATTATTTTGATACATAAATTCATACTCTTTTTTTTTTTTTGTCAACATTCAATTTTTGACGTAAAAATTAAATGTCCTTAAATAAAAAGATAAAAAAGTAAAAAGTGCTATAAAAAAGAATATGGAAACGGAAAAAAAAAAACCATTTGTGAAGGTTTTGACTTTTATATAGTTTTGAATATTTACCATTTTTTCTTTCCTGTATATATGTGTAGTTCGGCATTTGTATGATGAAAATCATTTAGCAGACCGAAAGGGAAGGTGTAAAATTGTATATATTAATTATTAAATATAATTTGAAAGTATAGTACATCTTATGAGATAAAAAAATAAAGGTGTATTTTCAGAATATATAGGTGTTTAATCTTATCTTATATCATATGATTATGTGTGTTCATCGTTATATAGTCGAGTAATTATACATATATAGGAAGGAAATTAACGTTGGAATGGAGTTCTGGTTTTTACTTATAACCTATCAATAAAAAGATAACAACAAAAAAAATTGGTATAAAAGTTGATATTAGAATATAAAATTTCAACTAAAAATTGGTACAAAAGTTAATATTTTAATAAAAATAGCATTTAAAAAATTGGTACAAAAGTTGAGATTAACGTCGTTGTTCTTGTTATATATATACACATATACAAGAAGCTAAATCGTGAATTATATACTCCGTTCAGTAATTAAAAATACCATCTGAAAGAAAAAAGAACACTAATACATGTTTTTGAAATATTATAATGAGGGTCAAGAACTGACCCGCTAACAAACGAAGCATCTACGGAAGAACCGTCTTACAAGTGGTACCACATGGCACAGTGGCATTGTTCCCCACATGGCCAGTGGCCCACGTTTCAGAACCAACCACGAAAGAATGAAAAAAAGAAAAGAAAAGAAAAGAAAATCTTTGTTCAAATGTACAGCCAAGGGTAGATCATAGATCACATTAATTTACTTCCTTGATTGCACGGGATAATTGCTAGCAATTTGACTTATAGGTGGTTTGAAAAATGAATTTGAATTAAAAATGATAAGTTGGTTTTAGACTAATTAATTAGATGATTCTTACTTAATATTTTTGTTAGTTTTGAGCAATTTAAAAGGATTTGATAGTGTTCTATGTTCTTTTGTAGGTTTTGAGTAAAAAGGATGCATGATAGCAAAACACGGAACAAAACAGAAGAAAAATGAGCAAAATTGGATATGGGGAC
>CAMOHE010045726.1:37314-48182 GCA_946598075.1 Artocarpus hirsutus | reverse complement strand
AAAAAAAAAAGGAGTAAAGTTTACGTTTACGAACGTAAAGATTTACTTATATATATATATATATATATATGTGCCGAATCACAGTGATTCGGCAAAGCAAAGAAAAGAAAAGAAAAAAAAAGAAAAAAAAGAAAAAAAAAGGAAAGGGAAAGTTAAAAAGTTACAACCCTATAAAATATATCCTTTCCCCATATGTGTGATATGGTGATTATTTTTTATATTGAAAAGTCAATTGAAAAATAACTAATTGCTCAATTATAAATAGGGAGAGATAACAATTATGTTTTTTTTTTCATTCACGTGACTTTTGCAAAATACTCTGAGAGAAAAACTGAGAATTCTTCTCTGAAAAAAAAGGTCTACTATCTCATGTGTTGAGTACATAGCAAATTCAGAAAAGTGTGAGAAAAATTTATTCTTGCAGTTTGACGCCCACTCGTCTTTTCATTGGTGTGGAGGCTTGGATTGGAAGATCGTGGTGTCAAAAAGGAAAGCTAGGATACACTGATAGTCTTCAAAAGGTTTGTAAAATTTCTAAAGCTTTCTATTATTAATTAAAATTATATATCTATCTTGATGAACAAAGTTTTTGAAAAATTTTTTATTTGTCAACGATCCGCCTCTTCCGCTGCGTTTCTTATTTTAATTCCAACAGAATCAAATGTATAGCAAGGTGATCGGAACAAAAAAAGTCATGGTGGAAAAACCGAGACGTCTCAAACATTGTTTTCCATGAAGCATTTGCAAGACCACGATCCAACCTTTCTAACACATTATCAAGGGGGTTCTGTCCGTTAATCCATGTAAACTGAGGTCCTTGAAATCCCTAATCCATTAATATACAATCATCAATGGTGTCTTAGAAATTATTCATACTTCCATGAACTGCATTAGTGCCACCTATTTTCTCCGACGGATAAAAAATTTCATTAAAATTATCGACAATCATCCAAGGTAACATGTACATACCTCAGAATCTACTAAACAACTCCCACGAATGATACCGTTGAGCTTACTTTAGATGCCCATAAAACCTGATAAAAAGCCAATAGTTACCACATGGGTGGATTTTGTTAGAGAATTAATTGAAAATAAGATTATTACTTTAAAATATATTGAAGCCAAGAAGCAACTTACAAACATCTTTATCAGAGCTCTTTATACATCTACATTTGCTTCTCCGAGCAGAGCTTTAGGTATTCCTCCATGTAAGAATGTTTGACATTCTAAGTTTAATGAATTGCATCATCACATATTATTTTTAGTTTTTAAGATATTTGCAAATTTCAACATTTATGAACTTGAAAAGTTTATACAACTTGATATTAATTTTGAAACATTTTTATACATAAACATCAACACATTCTTGATAATTTTGAATTAACGTTTGAAGTGGATGTAAGTTTAGTTGCAAAATTTAGATTGAATGAACTTCTACTATATTTTTCCAAGTTCATTTGTCAAGTCTCAACTGCAAATATTTAAAAGATCATCACACTTCACCTTAGTGAAAATATTATAGAGAAAAGCTATTCTTGCATAATTTAATACATATTGCCAATAACATGTAAAGGACAGTCCACCATGAGAAGTTAAGATGAAGGTTAGTAGGTGTAAAATAAACAAAAAAGAAAACTGATTTGACAACATCCTTTACTGACACTTTCAAGTGTAAAGAGTGTCACAACCTAGGGGTCGCGACAAAAATAAATTAAATTAAATAAAACCAATTAAATTTAAAAGCTAGTTAAACAAAGTAAATAAATATAAATTAAATTGCTGAGCCAAAATAAATCTCACCTGCATTCACCATCACGTGGATGCTTACCACAAATATGGGTAGGTAATTAAACTGCAAATAATAATAATAACACAAGACTACCAACAACCATTATTTTTAGAATAAATTATATTATGTAACTTACATAGACGACATCGACATTGGAACAAGTCATGCAGTACACATGTCATACAACAGTTTTAGAGAAAAATACCATTTCTACTCATGCTTCTTTTTCTTTGAACATGGGAGAGGAATTTTTAAAAATAACAAAACGTAAGCGAAAAGCTTAGTAGGATTATCAGTTAAATCACGTTGTTTAAATCTAACAGTCATGGATAAAGGTATCATTCGCAAATCATACTTACTAAAACAAATTCCAAGATCATGACAAATCCAAAGAAAAAATATCAAAATACAATTCGTTAAATGCTTAAAAATAATTACAATATTAATCAGAAATCATTCTTAAAAATTTATTTAAGAATTAAACTTTAGCCAAAACAATTTATAAAAGGGGCTATCAGAGAAAGGATAAAAAATATCCTACCTTATTTTGAAATCAATACCGTTAGCTCCAAACACAATTCAACGTATGCTTTATTAACGTTCAAAACCTTAAAAATTACATTTTAAAGTCATAAATTACGTTCAACAAATATCGTTATGTTAATTTAATTATCAATGTGCCTTTGTAACTCCTCCTTACGGATGTCACAGATGTCATTTCATTTATCCATGTTACTATTAATTTAGATAAACTATTTAAATTTAAAACATAGTTTGCAAACATATCCTAGGATCCATACATACATTTTTTTTTTACTAAATATCAATATTTCAAAACCTTTTTATATTTACTTAAATAGTTTATCAATACCAATTTAATGAAGCCATAATGCAAATAAAATTTAAAATAAACATTAAATGCTGTTCACAGTTTGGTAGGTCGAACTCTGGATACCGACAGGCCGAACATGACCGATAATCCAAACTTCAACTACCGACAGGCCGCCCGAGACTCTGCAAAACGGGGTTTTAAAATCTCATAAATCGGTAGGCCAATACAGGGTAATCGGTAGGCCAATACCATACTGGCAGACCGATCAATAATGATCGACAGGTTGATCTATTGCAAAAAGAATAGCAATAAAATAAAAAAATAAAAAAAAATCCCAATTCAACATAGTGTAGAAAAATCTCAACACACAATAAATAAAATCATTGTTCAAAAATTTTAAAACTCTTGCTTGGCGTTCTTCTACTTTCAATCCATCCTTTCATACTCACATGCCTATCCCCACCCTCCACCTATTCCATAATCCTCTTACCTTTATCTGCAACATGACGTAAAACTAAGTAAGCAAAAGCTTAGTAAGTACATTTCCTATCTTACAACATAAAACAATTTATGAACATTCTTTATGCAACATCACATTCATAATCATCATAAACATAATGGTGCACTAGGCATAGTTTTATATAAAACATATCTTTCGTTATATTATCCATATTAAAACTTTGTTCATTTTAACTTTTGGGGGCCCAAGTATTACACCATTATCATCATCATAGGCACGTTGTCATGAGAGAAGAGGGGTAGCTAATCCCAAACCAAACATGATATCATAAACATAAACACAACATAACATAGGGTGTGCAACACTTATTTAGGTGATAGATATATATATATATATATATATATATATATGTACACATATATATGCTTATATGTTTTGAAAAACATCATTATCAAAAGATGCATAAACTTTTATACATCAAAAATTTCATAATAAAACATCATGCATAATCATCATGGAAATAATTATAAAACCATCATGAACATACATTTCAAACTTTAAACTTCATCATGTTGTAGGTGAGGATATATTTACTTGACTTGCTTACTAAACCTTTCTTTAGATGACGTCACAGTTGTCTCGATGTGCTCACTTCTTGTAATGTTTATGTCATATATTCATATAAAAATAAAATTAACATTTATCTATATTCAAGGAATCATCAATACCATAATACATACACACCTCCGTTTCAAGAAATACATGAACACAAATATATCTTACCAACTTATAAGTACTCATGCAAAAACTGCAATACTAATACCTGCCTGACTCTTATGTATTCATAATTTAATAACTCACAATTCATATACAATTAGAGCATGAGACTCTAGGGGAACAAAGCTAACATATAAACATAATATCATGATTTTTTGTTGGTGATAAAAATTCACTTTGATAATCAAAACAAGTCACACACTTCATAGCATGAAATCTACCAGTACAACCAAAACAGTGAGCAGTCCCATCTAACATTCACATAATAAAGTATTTATATCACGAAATAATTTCACAAAAATCTTGCATGTAATAGGCACCTAAAACTATAACATATCCAAAAATTACCTTTAAATAAATTTAAAACAACCCAAAACATGCATTAGAAGTTAGAGACCAAAATAACTTCAAACATATCAGGCAGTGAGTTATACAAAATCATTATTTTCAATCAATTAAAATAAAATTACTTAGACTCTAAAATTTTTATAACAACCTATTAACATATAAATACAGAAACCTAAAAAGTTTCAACACCAAAAAAATTCATTTAGTCACCCAAAAATGTCATAAAACAAGAAGTCTAAAAATTCACTGATAGAACAGTCATAAAACCTAGTCTTAATGAAAATTCAACAACGCTTAAAATATTTATCATTCACCCTGAGACTTTCCGGTGCAACACTTAGTATATACATGAACATATCTACCAAATTTCATGGAAAATAACATTCATTTGCCTTATAAACAAAAACTATATTTTTGTACAACATAACCAATCAGCAACAGTTTATTATGAGTGGCAGAGACTAAAAATTTAATATCTGAACATAAAAAACTCCAAATGGCGTGAAATTTTGAGGAATATCACACAGCACATACAAAAATATCATACTTAAATTTCAAAGCAAACGAAAATTCCTAGACAAAAATATAGCAGTTGGATTAAAGGGGAAAATACATTTTAGAAATAAACCGAGAACGAATTCTTACCTCAAAACAATTCTTCTCAAATTTTCCTTGAATTTGTCCAAGAGAAACAATGTTTCATTCAAATATCTGCAGGAGAATTAAGGAAGAGAAGGGGTGAAAAACATGATGAAGAGGTAGAGAAAGTGTTTGAGATAATTTAAAGAGAGAGAGGGAGAGAAAAAGCGTGTGATAGAGAGAGTAAAATTAACGTGAATGAAAATAATGCAAGGGGTTCAATATTCTCTATTATGTTAGAATTTTCCTGACTAAACTTGAGGCAAATCACATAAGGCATAGAGAGGATTAGGGAAGTCAACTAATTTAGCTCTACTTACCATATTTCAATTTTCAAAATAGGAAACCATATCAAATAATTCAATCATCTATAAAAGTCAAATTATTCCATCACATAAAATAAGGAAATAAACCAAAATTAAACTAATCATTCAGCACATCTCATCCAATCACAATAATACTAATATCACAAATTTGGGAGTTTATTTGCTGATTGCTCGCAGCAGTCTTTGGCCTGCCGACTACTCAGTTCAGCCTGCCGAAGTCGTAAGGTCCAGCCTGTCGTTCCATCAGAGGCAATTCAGCCTGTTGATCTTGAAGGATCGGCCTGCTGAACTCTCGTATACACTAAAATACTACAAAACATAATTAATTATTATACACACATTATATCTGACATGAATACCTTGAGCACACCAATTCCACGTGACTGTCACATGTCATCAAACTTAAAATAAAATAGTCAGTAACATTATATCATAAGGGAAAATACTTAACCTGTTATTTTTCTAACAATATTCGTTATATAAAAATTGGTGGGTGTTACACCTTTAAAGTCCAAATAGTCATGACACAAAATTATAATCCTTTTTAAAACATCTCTAAATCATTAAACATTAAAAACTAGGAGTAAAACTATCATTTCATGTTGCTCAGTCGGCCTGTCGACCATTTACATCTGACTTGCCAAATTGTTGATGTTTTGTCTACCGACCATCTGAGTCCAACCTGCTGAATGTTTTAATCTAGCTTGCCAAAGTATGAGTTCAGTCTGCCGATCGATTGAAATCTCGAAAATTTCAGCTTTCGAGTCTTGGCCAACTCAAGCTCAAAAGCTCGATTTAACCTGTTTTGATGTGAATTTAGACCCAAAGAACATGCAAAAACTTAAGAAAAACATTACTAAACCCTTTTAGAAACAATTATCCCAAAATGAAACACAATGTCATGGCCACATTTTTCCACCAAAATACATAAACTCCCTCTTTGATATAAACATGCATGTTAATGTTTCATGAAAACTCAGGTAAAACTCAAGATTAATGCAACAATTTCGAGAAATAATTTCGTATGGAATAGTATGAAAAACCATATTCGTTTTCTAAAAATCTTATTTCAAAATATTGTTAAAATGTGAAGATTTTGTGAAGAATTCGTCTCTGTTTGATTTGATGCAAGAGAGTAAAATTTTCTTTTGAAATCCATAAGAGAGAGCAAGGAAAAGAAATGAAACGTGAAGAGAGAAAGAGAGAGAGAGAGAGAGCATGTGTGGTAAACAACCCAATATAAAGAAAAAGGCCTGCATGACATTTTAGTAATTATAGAAAAAATATGAAGAAAACTATCATTTGGTATTTAAAAACCAAAAATCAGATTTTTAAATATAACATATGCAACAAAATTTTAAATGATTGAAATTAACATATAAATCACATTTGACACACTTAATAATTAAACTTAACATAGTTAATTTTAGTTAAAATTCACGGGCATTATAAAGAGACTACGTGGGATTTTCATTTTATGATGCATATACGGTTCCGTCCTATGCTTGCAACGTGCAAATGATTATTGGATGTGAAGTCATTTGATTCAAAATAATTACAATTTCATTCCATCCTTAGTAATGTTTCCAAACGCCCCCAAAAGGTGAGTTGTGTATGATCCTTTGTGGTAATCATACAGCTATGTTGTTGCATGTACTTCATATGTGTGTTACGAAGGAAAAAATAAAAAAAAAAAAAAAAAAGGTTCACTATATCTGACCTCTTGACTTCAACCCAAAAAAAAGGTGAGATCTTTGCTTTGGCATATAAAAATACACATTGTAACTAACGTTATTTCGTGTGCCAATAACTTCTTGAGAAAGATAGTGATATATGACAATCTTCTTAATGTTGTTTATAGGAAGTGATAGATAAAAGTTTTTTTTTTTTTCTTTGAAGCGTTCTTTTGGGTAGTTTTTGGAACACCGGATTTGAAGGCACACCAAAGAATCATTAACTTTTAATGTAATTAACGCCCTTTAATCAAATTTTATCCAAAATTATCTTTTCTAATTCTTTCTTCTTATTTTTTTAATAGAATTTCCCCATCCACATTGCATATTAATTTCTAATTTTTTTACCTATCCACTTTGTGACGTGTGAATAACTTGGTGTAACTTTACAAAAAGAAGCAGAATATTTAAAAACTAAATAAAAGTTAAAGAAATACACAGTAAACTATGTTCACTGGGCCCCCCTTGAATGTAGAAGAATTACACAAAAAGAAAAAAAGAAAAAAAAAAGAAAGAAACAAGCACTCTGATAAGCACCTGAACTAGCGCCGTATTTCCGCAATCTTTTTTTAATCTTTATAGGATTAAACGTTTTAGATTGTAGATGCTTTGCATATAATAATTACTATAGTAGATTTTTAAGTTCATATAGACAGATGCTAAAATGGGATACTTAAAATTTTGGAGTTCTTTTTATTTCTGACTATTCTTGTATATTGAATCTTGTTCTGGATATGGATTCAGACTTTTATAATGGGAATTTTTTTAATATAATTTATGCAATCTCATATGTTCCATTTCATAATTATTTTTAGTACGTTTTTGGGGATAATTGTACAAAAGATGATATGACTATTGCTTTAAAGATTCTTATATATAGCAGTTTGTTTCTTTTTTTTTTTTCTTTTTTTCTTTTTTTCTTTTTTTTCTTTTTTTTTTTTTATGGTTTTGAATTCAAGGTAATAAATATAACTCATGGCTCTACTCTTTTGCCATAACAGAAAGTGACCGATGACTGAAAAAATCTACATTTACATTAGATGACTTTGCTTTTAAAGATTCTTCTTATAAGCATATTTTTTTTTCTCATTTTGTTCCTTTGAATTTTGTGTATTTAAATTCAAGAGGGTTTATAGAAATGTGTTCTAACCATCAAGAAAGTGACTTGTGACAGTGAGGGCTACTTGGTACTTACCAGTTCAAAGGATTTTATTCTAGTAGAGTTTTCTATGCACTGAAAACAGATAGAAAGAAAGAAAGAAATTTCAAACTTTCCCACACACACACACAAAAAAAAAAAAAAAAAAAAAAGGCTCAGAAAGTTGAAATGCTAATTTACATTGAACTTTCCTTGACAATGACAAGTGATGCTGAGGGAATATATTAAAGGAAAGATGATGAGGTGTTCCAATCTTCCAAGGGTCATTGAATGCATCTTTTTCTGTACAACAAGACTAAAGCTGGGTTTGGGGTTTTCCCTCACTGTTTCTACCACCCTTTGCTTTATTTTTTCCATTGATGTTTGTTTTGATTCTCCTCCCAACACTTGCTTGCTAATGTCAGAAGCAACACAATACAATCTTGCCTTTTGTACTTCCCATGATTCATTGGAAGGATATTATTTAATAAACATTTCATGGTGGGAGAATGTAATTCCTTCATCCTCGTAATGATTATGCTTTTTAAAAGCAAATTACTTGTGCAAATAATAGTATGAAAATTTGTCTAAGGTACAAGATATATCCCACTAGAGTCATCGTTTTATACCATCAAATTTTAAGTATCGAGTTAGGTTAGGTTATATGCTTTTTTTATTTTGATGTAATTTTGATCAAATCGAACATTTACATACAGTAATATGGATAGGATATTCTATCACAATACTAATGGCAATAAATAATGAAAAACGATGAAGATATAGATAATTTATTCCATTCTACTACATAGCTCTAAGGGTTTTATAATTAGGTACTTGTTTCTCAGTTCCTTGGATCCCTAATGGCATAATCCAAGGCTTGCGTATTGCATCTAAGACAACCTTGCAAGCCTTTGCTTAACATGAAATTTCCATAACCCTTTTTGTTTGCATGGTTTAAACTCAGTGCATATCCAATTTGTGATTAGTTTGACTAACTAATCAAGGGATATCTATGGATTAAAAGAGAGAATATTGTGTTGTAGGGAAAGTAGGGGGGAAAAAAGAAAATTAAAAGCTACCTTATGACATGAAAAGAAGTTTGGCATAATCTTTTTACCTGCTAATGGGATAATGAAACCAATCGAACACAATGTTGTAGGTAAACCACACTTACAATGACCAACAAAATCAAGCCAAGCATACAAAACTTACTCTAACAAGGAAAGTTCATCAGCAAAAAATAAATAATAAAATAATCCGATGGGGTTGTTGTACACTATGGACTTTGGAGTATGAAATAATATATATATAAATATATATATATATTTATATATATCGTTAGAAAGAGATATATATATATATATATATATATTTATCGTTAGACAGATCTTTGTGCCATAACTTATCCGGAAAGAACAAAGTCCAATCCCACAGTTTCTGAGAAATTGTATGAATTTATTTATTTATTTATTTATTATCTCTTCCATGACCAGTAAATCAAAAAAGTCAGAAATGGTTTTAGATTAATGCAATTTAAGAGCAGCAAGTAATGTGTCTTATGTCAGTGTAATCGCCTAGAAGTGAAGGCCATTAAGATAAGATGCAGTGAAATAACTACCATTCGATCTCAATATATATTAGAGAAAGTGTTAAAAAGGGGAAATAATGAAACATTGGAATAAAGAAAAACGACAAACATATGTAACATAACTATCACTTTACTCCAGTCTTTTAATATAATTAATGTTTCTTTTCTCTTTCTCGCCTATCATCGTTATTTTATGTTTTTTTTCTTTCATTTTTGGCTTCTCTTTCACATTTAGTCAATGTCGACACATTAATAGGGTGCTTGACAAGTATGGTTAAATCTAATTTTTTAGTTAAAGAATAGTATAAAGCTCTCATATGCTACAGTAAAAAGCAAAAAATTGTCACAGTATAAAACTCTCACATACTACAGTGTTTGAAACTAAGAATTTGGTTCTAACTATGCTTGTCAAACACCTTAAAAGTCTACCAAAAAGGCCAAATAAATTTAATGCCAATGTTTCCATTTATTTGTTGGTATTGTATGTTTAGTCCCTAAGTCACTGGTCAATGTCGACGGTGTGGCCAAAGTCCAAAGGATACGCCAAACTGTGTTAGTTATTATGTCCCTTTACTGAATGAAATGTTATTGCCCATGGAAATTCAGACTCAAATTTGAAGTCTATCCAATTTCACGAAGCCATGTGCATATCAACCTCTTTACCCTAAACTTGTTTGATGTTTCTTGTATTGTTAGAACTATGAGTTGTTTAAGAAAAGCTATTTACCTAAATAAAATTTCAACAGATGAGGTTTTTAAGTATTATAAGATTATTAAGACTTACACTACACACATGCTAAAAAATTAAAGGGTCTTTTAAAAAAAGATGTCTGTTGTTACCTGAATAAAATTTCAATTAAAATAGTTTTATTATAAGACTATTGAAATAGTTTACTCTTTGTTTTTATACAAATTAAAGTCTTTTTGGTGTGCAACTTATTGACTTCTTTACTTAATTAGTTGCATGATGACAATGAAAACATGGGAATCCTGTCACAATTGAAGTTAAACCTGACAAATAGAACATGACTTGAAAACCCAGTAAAGGAGGAAGAAAAACAGTGAGATATGTCTATATATTTGTATAGTGGAATACTGTGCTTAAAAACAAAAAAAAAAATTAATTAATTTTCTTTTATCTCCCTTTTCTTCTTCTTCTTCTTTTTTTTTTTTTTTTTTTTTTGCTAATTTTCTTTTATCTCCCTTTTCTTCTTCTTCTTCTTCTTCTTCTTCTTCTT